>DWNE01002229.1:0-19419 GCA_018249875.1 Cecropterus toxeus | reverse complement strand
TAACTTAATGGTGAGTGGTTACTGCCGCCCATGGACATCTGTAAGCCACTTCACATAGAACGGGGGTTCTATCGGAAGTCGATCACACTTGCGTTGTTGTTCCCGTAGAAACGAAATAGTCGCCTCATGTATTGTTGCACTGACAACCACACACTTCCACCGAAACGCAAAAAATAGGTGTGACGGTGGTACCTCCCCGGTCGAAATACACTGGTTCCTGGTATCCAAGAAAATGAAAAAGAGAGATGAAAGAGAGAAAGTGAAGAAGAAAAAAAGGCAAATTTATTGCAATAATAATACGTAATTATGAAGTCTTACAGAAATAAATGTATTTTGAAAATATGAAGCACAAATAATAAAAAGCACATATGCAAACTGAATAAAAAATAACATTGTTATAAAGCAGCAACTATTTTCCGAAATAAATTTGAGAATTTTATTAATTTATTTCTTACAATATACTAAGTACATACATTTTTTTCAAGCAATACACAATTATGGTAAGAATAATTTGCTTTAAATATTCGCAGGCTTATCTGATATTTTCATTCCCACATTACCAAAATTTTATTCAAAACAAATAAATTTGCAATGAATTGTTTTATGCTATATATTATTTTGCCATACTCGTGTGAACATGATTAAATTGCACATAATTAGAATCTGTTTGTAATACATATGACCTTTTTACAAAGTTACCGAAAAATTGTAAAACAAAAAGAACATACATTACTGAAACCTTAAACAACCTTAATACTTTAAACACCCATATTTTATAAATAATATTTAAATTTCAATAGTTAACTTACTCTGCTTTTATGGATACTTATTATAAAATTGGCAAGACATTGACTATAATTTTACACTTTTATATAAAAATACACCTATTTTTAATTTAAAACTTTAAAATGACGACGAATGAAAATTATAGTTCGGTACACTAATGGAAAAGAAAATAAAGTTGTGGTACAAAATAGGTGTTTCTATTAAACTAGCAACCACAAAGTAGTAACTACATAGCACCATGGAATGTAGGTCTTAAATAAGGATTACGTAACTTATTGACATGGTAACATTCACTATTTCTTTGTACAAAATGTCGTTAGCAGAGCGACGTAATTGGAGAGCGATGTAGAGACCCTACAACCATAACTAGGGAAACACCGCGCAATCCTAAGTACTTATACTTAAGTACGATAGAATTAGATTCGTTGCGAATATTTAATGGAATTACGAATTAAGTAGAATGGAATATTTGTTAGTCAATCTTGATCTATCGGAGGTTATATAAATATTGCGTTAATCATATGTGATCCTATTTCTTTAGCAATTGTTTTATGCAAATGTTTACAATACAGATATATCAATGTCGTATGTAAAAATATTATTATCAAGAGTGACGACATGGGGTTCAGATATGTGTGACCAACTTATATTATTGCAATTTTTAAAACTATATTTGTCGATAAATAATGATAGTTATATCTGAAAGATCTAATTCTATTAAAGATCACATTTTACTAAATATCCAAATTACAATAAAAATATGTATACGCATTTTTTATGATTATTCAATGCATCAATGATTCTAAAAACGACTTTGTCATGGATTTTAAGTTATTGTGGCAAACGCTCAGAAAAATACAACATTTTCAAGGAAGATTACGTTTTACATCACGTCACTCCTACGAAAATGCTCCACAAATTATTCAAATGATCGCGCAAATACTACAGTGATTTGGTAATGTCCACATCAGAAACATTACATGGTCGAATTAAGAAATTTGTTCCGAATAACTAGACCGCGCAAGTCACGATCCACCATCTCCTTATATTAGGCTTGACACATTAAAGTTCTATTTCTGGTTTCTTTCTTTTTACAGCGATAATTTTGATTGATTGATTGAGATAATTAATCAATTATTGCCGATTGTTCACTTTCTGATAATCATGTTTTAACACAAGCTCGTTGGTACAAAGTTTATTGTTACAAATAAAGTTTGGAATGAACAATTAAATATGGGAGTATTCGGGTCTTTCAAACGATTTAGCACGGATACCATGAGACAATGCCTTCAAAAATCGTTATTTGGACCTGCTCATATAAATGCACAGTGACGTAACGTTACTAAAAGAGTTATCAAAGGGCAATTTAGTCTATAAATTTTGCAATTTATAGACTAAATTGCCCTTTGGTAACTCTTACAAGATATGTTATAACGCAAATAATGCACAATACATATATTCTATTCTTGAAATGTCTTTAATGTCTTTACTTGCTAGAGTTTTAAACAAAGCCAAGACGCTTGTTAACGTAATATCGCTTTCAGGATAAATAAGCTTAAGTGTTAATAGCCTAGGAAAGTCTATTGTAGAATCATTTACTGTTTGAATCGATATGCTGAAATTAGACCGTGTAACCGTCAACGTAGCCCAAATCAAAGTCACATTTTAATCTTGTAACACATTAAAAGTCACTGATGTGGAAAAACAATAACTCACGCTAAAATTATCATTATTAAAATAAATATTTAATAAAAGATCGCCAATAATAATTCTATTCATAATATTCTTTTGTTGTTATGTCAATGTAACTTTTTTACTAACGACAAAAACCTTTATTACGAATGGAATCTTTATTAAGAAATATTTGGTTTACGAATTCTAAAGGAGTCTTCGTTAGGCGAACAATGGAGGTGCGGTTATACGAGTAGGTACATGTTAATAAAAACTGACTAAAGAAATAAAATAATCTTGACCTAAACATAATAAATATTGCTTACGCGGTATTATTAAATACTTTAATGTTTGTGTTATTTATTTTCTTTATTATTAGATAACAAAGCAATACATGAATTTAGGTCGTAACATATAAATCTACAATGTTTGTAATCTTTTCACTTTGTACGTGACAACTTTTATATTAATATCCTAAGCTAAAATGTTTTGCCAAAATAAGTATATGTCATTTCCCACGAAGTCTAGCCAATATTCGTATTAATATCAAGCCATACAGATCAATGTCGTCTGCTGTATGGAAAAAAGTCAATATGAATTCTCAACCTTTCCAACACTCTAGAGATTGCTAATCCCGTAAGCCACTAATAATCTTAATCTGGCTAATGCCTTATCCTGGCCTACATAAACATTTTACTCTTAAAAAACTTCGTAGTGGTTTTTAGGTAGTCACGATATTAGTCCATGTATTATTTAACCTCTTTAAACCACAACCAGATTGAAAATTCTTCTTATATCGAAGACTATTGAATATATGGTAAATCGTAAAGGTTTCGCTTACCAGGGTATTATGTGTAATTAATAATAGACTCGTTGAAATTTCACTTATCAGATATATCCAAATATTAACCGGCTAACTTGGCCTTTAGTAATAGAACATAGTAAATTAGTAACAAATATTTGTTGGTTATTTTAATTATGCAACAATTATAATATTATAAAACCAATGTATATAATTAAGGATATAGAAAATACACGGATGGAAAATACATACTGTTGATAAATATTTTTTAACAAGCGATAATTAGTAAAAATAAGCTAATAAAAAACTAAGCACTTAGATCCTAGTTTCTTTTGAAGTTACATATTTTACTATATTTCTTCAAATATGTTTCTTAATATCATAAAAACAATAGTATACTTTCAATTTTTATTTACGCGCAATAATTTATATCAGTGTTGTAAAATTTGTAATCGTATATTTCATTATGTGTGTGGAAAATTTATTACATGTGTACTTTGAAATGAAGACATTAATGTCTGTTTGAATTATTCCTCTATTCATTGCATTTAATGCTTAATGTCTCGTTTATATTATTATTATATACATATACTTGATCTAATCTCTAAGAATTCTTACTTCGATATAATCAAAATTGCCAGTATTTATTTCAAAAATATTTTGTTTTCATACATTAAATGCACGTGAATAATATATTTATGACTGATATTTTCAATTATGTAAATTATATTTCATTTTAGTTGTTTTATTATATGACACTTTAAACTCTAATTAAATCTATTCTGATAAAAATAGTCATAATTGTAACCACTTTTCAATTACAAAATATTATTTAAGATTGCTTGATATTTTTAATATTAATTAAAATTTGATCGATTTTCATGCTACATATTATTAAATTTTAATTCCATATCAATTAATGAATTTAATTAACCATCATTGGACTAAAGCTTAACTCAAGATCATTGTCAGTGATAAGGATAACATATAATAAAAGTGCACTTACAATTCTTACGTAGTTCATGTTGCACGGCTTGTTATCGTTTTGCGATAGGCTGGCACTTAACACTGGGGTGCGTCGCGCTTGCCGGGCAGTGTCCGCGCGGACTGACGGTTCTTAGCTGGTGACCACCGCTCCCGCTGCAACAAGCAGTGGTGGTATTACACCCAATGCCACGCACACTACATAGACAAATCACGTATCTAATGAAAATCGCGGGGATGTGGAAACCGTTTCGCAATTGACCTTGGCCGTACAGACCTGATTGGGTCGTTAAAATTATTTTCTTTACGTACTGGAGAATGAAGGTAGATGTTGGCGGCGTGCGCTTGTGTCGGGTTGTAAGCGCTTCAGTACTGTGATCGAGTTATATAGGACAGCGCGCGACCTCCGTCTCAGTAGCTGGAAACGGACAGCCCCACGTGTTGGCGGTCTCATCGCGATCAGATCCTACGACAACTTGATGACAATTACACCGCTTATCGGCTGTATTTTTTTTATTTTCAACAAATTATTTAACATGTGAATAGAACTTATCCACATGATTAAATTTAAAATTAAACTCGACTCTACATCAAGTTAAATCAATATTTGTAGGTAGCGCAAATGATCCAATTCTACAATTTTATTTGTTACGATTTTTCTTTAAAATTTTTGTTTCTTTGTATATTATATAAGTTTGTGTGTTTCATGTAGTGTAATTACTTAGAGCGAAACGCTCTTAAATACCATTAATATCATGTGTTGTTATTGTGACAGAGTTATTTGTGAACAAGTATGTATATATAATTTGACTGGAATTTTCCCGCCAACCATACTCTATGCAATATATTTGTGTATTTTTTAAATGAAAGTAGCAAACAAGGATTCAGTACATGTGATAATAAGTGGCTTCTGCCCACGGACATTTGTAATCGATTGTAGATGGATGATGATACTAAGGTTGGCTACAAATACGTTGCTATCCCTACGAACGAAGATGGATCTTACATGGATGGTTGTAATATATCCTTGGATATGTATGTCTCCCCTATCTGTTGTCTGTTGTTCAACACTGTTGACCTTAGGCTGATATGGCGTTGATAACTATAAGGGTAACAATAAGGGTTCTAATACCTTTAATTGTAATGACCTTTTTTGTATTTCATGTCATTCCTTCATTCATTGATTTTGTGTTATACCTTTGTGTGTCATACCGCTATGTAGTTAAATTATTTAATTATGACTTGTTCTAGCGATGCAAAAAGAACACTCGAAACTTTACGCCTAAGAATTCTCTGTATTGAACTGTGTGTGAGGTCTTCTATCAATTTATGAACTAAAGCCATATTGTAATCTGTATTTTAGAGTTTTCAATATTTATTTCTTTCATTTGTTTCTATCTAATGATATTTGTGAATCATTCATTGGTATGTGATATTCCAACATAATCCTCAAAAGTTGTTATCCTTGAGGACTAGGACATAATGTTATGATTATTTAGTAGAAGAAGATAAAGGGAGATATTTTGTCTATTGTAATTTGAAATGTCGCTTGTTGTGCCCTAACGATATCTTTATCAAACCAAATATAGATTTGTCTGACCAACTTATGACAAATGTTAGGTTTTTTATTTCGAAATATGTAACTAAAGCTCATGAAACTTCAACACTGAAACTTCAACTTAAAATTCAATAAAACACCAAATACTTCCAATGTTTCTAATGTAGCAAGATATAGATTCGATTCCCGACAGAAGCAACTGTCAATGTCAAACAAGTTTATCTGTGGTCCAAATACAATCTCGCGTAATTTGTATCCTTGCGATTGAACAGTGTATAAAAATTAATAAAAAATATAAAACTAGACCGGTCATACGTCCTTACGTGTGAAAAAACGTACCTAGTACGTATACATATTGAACAGCTGGTCGACACTTGCACTCATATCGCTTCCGCATGTCCACTGGTCTGGTGCGAAGGTGAACGCCCGCAGGCTTAATGCCGGACAATGTCAGTGAATGGGACTTGTAAATTTTGTTATAATACCACCAAATTAATAAACACGGGATACCTAAGTATTTCAACGTAACGAGTGACAATAATCCGCCGCCGGTTAGCCGTGAAACCTCGTGGCGTATGACGGTATGTAACGCTTACGAGGCGAAAATTTCACCGATTTTAACAATCTCGGTCCCAAATATTTATTCTGATCGAATATATATTGAGCTCTAAATCGTATTTTGTGCTTCAATGTTTACGCTATTATAATATTTATGGTGAAATAATTAAAAACATATAGTAATTATAATATTAGGCTAAATTTCTAACATAGGTTCCGGCAAATGAAAAGAGTTTAACTGAAAAGGCTCTCATCCTCTTTTGAAGTCCTAAATAATAATATAGTAGTGATTTAATAACAGTGAAGAAGGCCCGTTATTTTATTAAATGAGTTATTTTTGTAAAAAATAATAATTACCTAATTTGCAGAATTGATTAACCCTTTAATACTGAAATGTATGGTAAATTGTATATTTATATTAAACACTATATACCTATAAACATCAAGCAAAATTTCCTGCTATATACAACAGTACAAAGTCATAAAAACATTATAAGCTGATTAGTTTTGTTATTCAAATCACTCATGTTTATAATAGCACGTAGGTACTATTTCTACAGCGAAGCTTATTTCTATTTTTAAATCTGTATAAGTAAGTAGGCTAAAAACTAAAATAAGGAACTGGAAGTGTCTGAATGAATTTCAAAGAAGCACTAACTTCATGAACTTATTACGTTTTTATTTAGGTAATTGACGACGACAACGACATGATCATAGAAATTTGAAATGAATTTTACTGCTTTTAGTGTTATCACACACACTGTAAACACTTACAAAGATATAACTCTTTAGTACCTTCTCATTGAATTACGATTTTGAAATATATCATAATACAATTATAGCACAGGAATTACACCGATAATAGAATTTCAAAGTACTACATAATATAAATAAATCACGGGCCCAGTAACATTACTTACATTTTTTATCTGATCCAGTATTAAGTTGAGTATTTAAATACAGGCTTAGCAAAAATATTATTTTCAAATTATCCTGTATAAAAACTTGAAACGCTATATCGTAAAAACTATTGTTCTAAAATGAATATCATCACGGAACCAGACTGGTCAGATGAATATAAAGTAAGTAGATATAATATATCTAATTTTTTGCCTGATGATCTTTTCATACATTCTGTGACATTTAAAATTTGTACATATTTATCTCGTGTGGCTCATTGGCGTCCATGACCATTGTCATTGAAGAAAAAAATAAATATCACAAATAAATAGAATATTAACCTCACCAACTAAAATTATAAATTGGAAGGTGGTATGACCCTCTCAGATTTGGTTCCGGAAGCATTATCGCTACACATCTGCCTAAGCGCGCCTTTGTGTCTTCTGGCGCGCCTTGCTGTTGGAGGGAAGCTCCATGCTCCACGTGGACGCGCTGCGGGAGCGACGAGGCACCGGCGCGTTTGCGGATGGTTGCGAAAGCGTTCCCGTGTTCCCGCCGTACGGTGCGAGGAGAATACACAGTGGGCGTTTAGCCGGTAAGAGTCCGGCATAACCCAGCTGCTTCCCCGTGCGGCTGGGTATCCATGAGGACTAATCACTTTAAAAAAAAAACCTTTTTCTGCCTAATAATAGCAGTCTTACGCGTTGCTGTGTTGTTATATTAACTTAGTCTTCAGGAAGAAGAAACGCATCTGTAGGCAACCTTAGGTGAGACTCTGATATTACCTAGAGTTGATTACAGGTGTCCGTAGACGACAATTACTACTTACCATGACGACCCGCGTGGCGGAGCGGTCACCATACCGGTCTGACATGCAGTGGGTCCCGGGTTCGTTCCCTGGCTAGACGGAAATATGAATGATGAGTTTAGATTTCTGTTCTGGGTCTGGGTGTTTATTTATTCGCCTCGTGTCGTTATCACCCACGACAAGTAGAAAATCCTGCTGTGGAGCTATGAATGTAGAACGCGTATTATAAAAGTCCATTCATCAACAGACATACAATCTTTTGCTTTTTCGCATTTGTTAATAATATGGATTCCGGATCTTTATGATTTTGATGAAATGCTAACATCAATCCTTGTTAAACTTTTTCATACCTATAATAGCTTATCAATCAATATGTTCATTAATAAATTCTTTTAAGTGTAATTACAATCGCGCAGCTATGCTAGATCTTAACATTTATATAAGTCATATGGATCATTAAGTAAGTTGGATGTTAGTACCTATAATATGAAGCATATTAAATATATTATGATGTTTATAATACCCTTATTATAGGTACCATAGTTTTGTTTTGTTTTTTATAATACTATACTAATGCATCTTCTTTCACCTTATTTATAAATATTGTTGCTTTAAAATAGATTTAAAGGAAGTCATATTTTCAATATTTTACCATTAATTAAGCAAAATTAAGTATATGGTTTTACTTATCACAATGTTCTGAAGATGTTAACATTAACAGATCATATTAGTATGTACAATGATAAAATTGATCTCGCTAAGTCAGGTTTTTTCTAAAACCTACCTAAAAAGCCTGTAAATCGAATAAAGATTTTTAGTCTGTCTGGAAAATTAGAAAAGTTGACATAAAAATATATAAATATAATACTATAATTAACAATAAAATATAATTAAATCTTAAATTAAACCTAAGTAGACGGATTTCCTGTTAAAAATTAAATATAATAAGTAGGTAACTTTCCTATTTTAATTAAAAAGTAATTAATTCATAAAAATCACAAATCATCCCCCTCCCCCGAAACCGCTTCAACATGTCCCAATATAGTCTGGGTCCTTAACCACTTCAGTCTAAAAAACTTTTCAGGACCAATCTGTTTCATCTAATCAGATTCTTAAGGTTAGATAAGTATTTAATTATGGCATATTTCATAATTAATTTTGATACGGATATCCTTGAACGTCAACACTGCGTTACGTGTGTCCGTACGTCTGTCAATTGGTATTTAAACAGGATGTTTTTAGAGAACACTCTCTATATCATTAATAATAATTATCTTGTACACAAATATGTAGGAGTTGTGTTTATTATGTTCCAAGGTGTTTTATTGGTCGTCAGTCAGAGAAATTTTATAATACATGGTTTATTCTTACTTAAATTATATTACATGTTTTTTTCTACATAACTGAGTTCCTGTCATACAGTAAAAACTTGCAAACATTCGAGGATCTCCTTAAAAACCTGGAGCATTATGGGGATAGTCCTCATAAATAGACGATCTTAAACATCCTAAATTATTATCATATGCTTTGTTATTTATTAAATCTATTTTAATAACATCTCGTAAGGATATTGACTGGTGAATATCCCGATATACAAGATGGCAAGAGGAATAACATAAATTATATAGTCAGGAAGATTTAATAAATACCGTATCAAAATGCAACACCAAACCCTTTGTAAATAAGAAATCAGAATGGCTCAGAAGAAGTCAACTCATAGAGAACAAAAAACTGATGGTGGACGGTGAAGGTGGGCTGCTCATCAAAAGAAAACAGTGGATAAATGCAGTCCAAAAATCACAAAACTGTACATGGTGCTAACTAGAGGTCAGGCAGCAGTGGACTTCTAACGCAGGACAAAAACTAAAGAAAAAAGTGCCGATATTTTAAATTATATGAGTATTATATATCCACAACCATGTATGTATATACATATTTTTAAATAGACAGTTTTTTTTTAATATTGAAGTAGCAAACGCGTAAATGATGATAAGTGTCCACGTGATGGTAAGTGGCCACTGCCGCCCATGGATATTATACTGGTATAGTAGTAAGCTAGGATATATAATGGTAAGCTATATCATACCTACTATACAGGGGTTCTATCTAAACCAACGACAGATGCGTTGCTACTACCAAGGACTAAGATCACCTTGAATGTGAGCTGGCAACTACACTGTTACATCGAAACGCAGGAACTGTTTTATGCTGGAAATAGGTTTGACGGTAGTACTTCCCCGGTCGATATGTAGGTAGGTACTCGTTTTACATTCCAATCCGATTGATAAATATGGATATACAACCCAAAACTGGTACCAAAATTCATTATTTAAATAAATAAATATGGATAATGATGACCCAAAACTGGTACTAAAATCCATTATTTCCACTAAAATGTCCATGTAAATATCATGCTGGAAAATAAAGCAAATAAATCATACGCTCTAATTGTTTAAGCTAACAAAAATCAATAAAGTATTATATTTAATAATATCGATTACAATTAAATCTTTTGTAACGTAAGGATCCGTGCCACCTAATTACCAACCACAAGGCCGAACTCATCTCAAGAACAGAGGTGATTTGACACTAGACCTCACGCCTCTGTGCATTTGGTCAAGTTGCTGCGGTTTCAGCAAATATGCGATGGAGATGGATGAACTTTCCAAGGTGAATCGTGATCAGTATACAATTTATCTACACACTGACGTCCCGCGTGGCGGAGCGGTCACTATACCGGTCTGACGCGCAGTGGGTCCCGGGTTCGATTCCCGGCCAGATAGAAATATGATTGATGAGTTTAGATTTCTGTTCTGGGTCTGGGTGTTTGTGTATTTGTATTTGTGTGGCCATGGCGCCCATGACACAGGAGATAATCCTAGTGTAGGGATATGAGTGTAGAAAGCATATTTGTTTTTACACTAGCAGACCCGTGCCCACTGCTTTGGACATTAAAAAATTGGTGTATCTGTTTGCATTCATTATTTCTACCCATAAAGCCAAATACTTCGTTTCATACAACTTGTTTCAAAATTGGCGAACTTTCATAGAAACTTTTAACTCCTATTTAAACCCCTTAAGGGTTGAATTTCTAAAAATCCTTTCTTATTGCTCACTTACACCATGAAAGGAACCCTTGTACCAAATATTAGAGTTCTAGATACTGCAGTTTTGCCTGTGCATATATATAAGTCAGTGAGTCGGAATTGCCTTTTATATGTATATATAGACTTCACCAGAATTTACATAGTGTGACTATTCATGTACATCTTTAGTTCACGTCAAGCAAGATAAAGCTATTCCTAGCGTGAAGCAGTATTTGCGTTTGGGTTTTCACGCAAACGCAAGTACTGCTTCACGCTCACACCCTTCCGGATGTAGTTACCGGCTGAGTTGTATTTGAGGCGAACATCCTAATCCTCGGGAGTAGCAACGCATCTGTGATCGACTTCAGATAGAAAACCTGTTCTGTATGAATTTGCTTACAGATGTCCATGGGCGGCAATGACCACTTACCATCAGGTGGACTGCATGCTCGTCTTTGAGTTAAAAAGTTAAAGATTTAAGGGGCACGCATTGAGGACTAGGCTGAACCGCTTCATGTGAGTGTGTACGTACGTCCTTCAAATCCGCAGTAGCGTTAATAATTAGCGAAATTATCATAATGTTTACGGCGAACTCACATCACCACGCCGATATATGTGACGATGAGTATCGATTCTGTTCTGGGTCTGGGTGTTTATGTATTCGTATTTCTGTGTCCATAGTACCTACGACATAGGGAAAATCCTGTAGTGTAGTAATAGTGTGGAGCTATGAGAGTAGAACGCTTTATTAAATAATTTTATCAAATTAGTGTATTGTCATCGGTCCTCAATAAATCTACAAAGTTTGAACGAAATCTGGCCGTTTAAAGTGGGTCAAAATCGCGCCCAAAGAAGTCGGTTACAAACAAACATACAGGTGAAGCTAATAGAAAGCGTGTAAAAAACAAAACAAAACGCTAAATATAAACTTTCTTCTAGATTTTCTCCTATTCGTGGGTGCCATGGACACGCAAAGATAAATACACAAACACCCAGACCCAGGACAGAAACATAAACTCATCATTCACATTTCTGTCTGGCCGGGGATCGAAGCCGAGACCCACTGTGTGTCACCGCCACGCGGGTCGACTAATTGATGTTAAACATCTATACGTGCAGGAAAACCTGATTTTTAGCGTGGCAATGATTACATTTATTTCTTTTTGCGCCATCTGTTGTACATTGTCGGAACTCGGAACTATTAAATATAGAACAAAACTAAGCAAGCTGCGGTGTTAGTTGACTTAGTGCGGGTACAATTCGTAGATGGCGTTTTTTTCATTATGCTGATATATTTAGTTTCTGTTACAATCTTGTCTTTTATGCATATTACATAACACGATGTCTCACTTTTGCCAGGCATTGGCTATTTCAGCCCGTAACGGCTATTTTTATGATTACACATGACAATTAACTAACGGTCTCATAAAGTCCTCACACTGTAATTTGACATTGCCGTTATCATCACAGAAAATAAACAAATATTTATGTAATAACAAGCCGTAACAAGTGTTGGTATATTGTAGGTACATAATGTCATCGTTCTATTTGAATTGTTCGCTCTTGCATTCATCCGACCGTTGAACCATGGATGCTGCAATTAGGTCAATGCCAATCTGTTACCAAGTTCAATGTTCCGTGAGACCAATCTGTTTAACTGAGTGCTACACCCGACAATAAGTACTATGAATATATTAAATTCCCTGCAAGCAATTAACTTGTATTATATTTCTTTTTCCTTGATAAAAGATAAAAGATATTTCCAGATATATGTATATCAGATAACACACAATTTGTAACCAAAAGTTCGAAATAGTTGAATATTTTCACGGTCTCGAACTTCAATGATACTGACTGGCATTGGAAAATGTTGCTTAGCACTGAGCTTTCTTGATAATTCGTTTTTAAAGGGCTAAAATACTTTTTCATTTTATACAACAACCAACGGACCGGTATATAATTTGCTACTGTGTTTTTTACATCTGTGAAACAAAAATATATATAAAACAGATTTCTTGAAGATTAAAAAAAACTTGACTTCTTTTAATCCAACTATAGCTAAGAATCCTTTAGTAAATAAAGAATGAAGTCGTTCAGGAAAAGAATTATGAACCTACAAACATAGATTTTGACGCATATATGCCGTCAGCACACAGCCGCGCCGTGTGATATCGGTCTTGACCAACACCATGCCCTCTACGCTTGGACGTGGTAAATGGCGCCTAAGGCACAAAATCCAGAAGACGGGTAGTATCTTCTTCCTTTGCAACATAATCACCCACTGCGGACTTCAACATGCATTTTTTTTATTTAAGGTAAAAAACCTTTCTACACTCATAGCCCTACAGTAGGATTTTCTCCTGTATCGTAGGTGCCATGGACACACAAAGACGAATACACAAACACCCAGACCCAGAACAGATATCTAAACTCATCATTGACATTTCTGTCTGACCGGGCACCGAACCCTGGACCTACTACGTGTCAGACCGGTATGGTGACCGCTCCGCAACGTGGTTTGTCACAAGAAAACTAGGTACTGTGACGATTGCCAAAACCCCTCCTTAAGGGAGGCATGATTCCAGCAGTCGACCTTGAGAACCTCCATATACAGACATTTTATACAAATATTTACCTTAATTATGTATACATTCACTATTATTTATAATCATACATGAAAAAATGCACACGTTTTTATGCATTGATTTATCAAAGACCTTTGCTAAAAATAAACAAGTATACCTTACCCACAGACCTTACCTTACTTGACAATTTAACTTATAATATATGCATGTATAGTTATGAATAATTTTGAGGATACGTGTGTATATTGGATAAATTAATTCCTTCAATACTGGTTACTTACATTGATTTTGTATATATTTGTAATTATTTTGTATTGAAGTAGTAAACGAGCATACAGCTCACATCAGGGTAAGCGGTCACTATCGTCTGTATTATATAGTTGATTAGAGATGCCCATTTTCTAATCAACATCATAATACAGGGGTTCTATCTGAAGTCAATCACAGTTGCGTTGCTACTCCTAAGGACTAAGCTCGCCTCATATGAAAATGAGCCGGCAATCACATGCTTCTACTGTAACGCAAGGACTAGTTCACGCTAGAAGTAAATAGGTGTTACCTTCACATTAGAAACATACTCTTTCTAAAACCTTGTAATTTCACTAGATGATTAAAATGAAAGTCATAAATTGTTGAAAATATCATGCGCAGTTTTTGAACAAAAGGTGCAAAGAAAAGCGTGTTCAAATAAATACAATAAAAAGCACGCAACCTATCCAAACATCACCTATAGTAGCTATATATGCACTTATATATTTAATTGTGATAAACATAATTTTCGCATGAAATATTCCACTATAATGTACAAACAAATTTAAATTACAAATTTATTACACGTATCGATTCCAAAAAATAACTTTGAGCGAACAGGTTTATAATTTTAAATTTAACTACACTTTGATTGTAAAAGGCCACTCACCCTTGAGCTGTTACCATGTGTTATTGACTGAATTAGATAAGAACATAGACAAGGATTGTTTTTACATTAAATTGTTTTAAAGAAAACGTGAACACTAATCATTTCGTAGACTTGATTTGATTTGCTGATGAAAGCAAAATGCAAATGTTTGCTATATTGCATAGTGGTTTGAAATTCCAACGGTTTAACGAGGTTTCCGAAGGTTCGAGCGCGCTTCACATTTAAACTGTAACCGTTTTTCAACGATCTTCCGTCCGGCCCAGATTTTTTTGAAAATTTGTTAAGCATTACACAAGCGCAGTTATACGCCTTATCAAAGATGGGTGAAGTTTTTCAATGCGCTCTGGGCCAGGTAGTTGGAATATGGCCTAAACGCTTCTTGATTTGACAGAATTGAGTTAACATTAATGAAATTACAGTTTTCCCATAAAAACTAGAGTTTATTTTTTTTTTGTAAGAGGTCACTTCCACCCATGAACATGAATAAGTTGCTTCCTGATAACTTAATATCATGATCATGGTTTCTGTCTAAAGTCAATCACAGGTGATTTGCTACTCCCGAAAACTAAGATAAAATTACGCCGGTAACCACATCCTTCTTAAACGCAAGAACTGTTTCTTGCTAGATCGTCTAGAGTCTATAATGTCCTTAAAATATTTGAATCTGTCATCACAACGTTTCACAACGTAATATGAGGCACATTATTGGTATGTCAATAAAAATGAAGACGTGTAGAATTCAGATTGAGAGCCTTCACCTTGCGATCCGTCCCAGTCGGGCGTGACGTGGCGAGTGCAAAATACCTCTTATTATTTAACAGTATTGGGGCTAAGTTCATTGGGTACGGTTGGATACTCTGACTACGAACGTAACATTATACCACTCTTTTCGCAATATTTTTATGTCGTAGTGACCACGAAATTATCTGTATGTTAGGCGTCTCCTCGACATAGAATTCATAATTGATTTCTAACATGCGATATGATTTTTTTATTTTTATTTCAATATGTAGATGTTCTGACACTGGCATGGTTAATATATTAAGCTATTATAATACGTAATAATACGTATATTAAAAGATATACCAAAAATATGTGTAGCTATAAAGTATTTGTATTAATAAAACGGCTATAAATAAACAAATATTTTTGACTTAGCAATTAAAATGTTTATTTAAAAATGTTCTCTGGGCGTAACATCTTTTCTTTGCTTTATAAATACTCGTTTTGAGTTTTTTTATCAACCTGCTAAAGAATTATTGCAGGCTAAAAAACGTCACTCAAAATTAAAACTGGATTACTAAGGAGAAATCTGAGTATATTCTAGCAATGATTTCTTTTACTGATTTTTATGTGAAACTAATATTCTAGTACTCACCTTTGAACTATCAGTAATATTATTATAAGCTTTGATTTACCTCGGTATTACTACACAATAATTGCATCGATAATAATATAGAAAAATCCAGGATGTCGTTTATTGACGTAATGCAACAATGATCTATAGGTACCTAAATAAATACACATAATGCCTTGTAATTACCGCAACCCGCCTGTCCGTATACAGTCACAGCTAATTAAGAGTTGACAAATGGTCATTCTTAAAACCATTACTTTGCATGCTCTAGTCCAGCGGTCGGTAACCCGGATACTACGGGCCGCATTTGTTGTGCGATCATTTTTTTACGGCCCGCGGGTCTTCTTGGAAAATCCTTGTGCAGAATTTCCTACAATCCACTTTTTCGCCTGATTTACATCAAATTAAAGACAATTTATTATTGTCGACTATTTTAATACGTGGAAGAAAAACAACTATCATAAAGTATTAATGTATCATAGAGTATTAAAACCCCTCCGGTGACCATCCTCAGCGCTACAAAGAGGACTTTGGGATCTCCAAAGGAACGCAACCGAAGTCCTCTAAGTGCGTTGCCCCATAAGGCTCCACCCAGTTGAGCAGCTGGGCCCATCGCACGTACCCCGGAAGCACCTTTCAGTCGCCTCTTCCGTCAGGCAGGGAATACCGTAGCCCTATTCTGATCCCGGAACTACAGGGATGAATACCCTTTCTACGTTTTTTTATACTTCATGTGGCTCGTGTTGCCCAAAAGGTTGCTGACCTCTGCATTAGACCTACATTTTGTCGGATTAAATACGGATATAACGAGATAAGAATAACGGAAGGAAGGATGGCGGCAAGGACCTTGCCTCACTTCCGACGGTATAGAAACCTGAGGTGAACTCATTGACCTTACACTCGATCAATGTTCTGTATAAGTGGACTAAGCAGTCGGACCTTAAGTACGCCTTCGAAAGATTTTTTTTTATCTAAGACTGGTTTTGTGACACATTTGATTTATAACGTATTGAGTGTCGAGTAATGTATCTCGAATAGCAATTTTTTATATTGTAATTAATATTACAACTGTATGTAATACTTGTTAGATAACATAAATAGGTGTATAATACGTTGACAAAATTCGGAACTAAAGGAAAGATGATGTCACAATCCACTTCTTTTTTACTCTTAAGTAATTTCCTTGTGCATTTTTTGTATTTGAAAGGGCTTAATTTCACGGCCTCTAGATATAGTAAAAAACGGATGATGGGTCTGAGCTCCACTTCCTTTATTTTACTATACCTACTCCTCTACGTATTTCGTACGAAGAAAAATAAGGCGATATTTTAAGTAGCAAAGGAGTGTGTAGAGCTGAAGCCAATCACAAATAATCTGCCACTCCTAAGAACTAAGGATTAGGTCGCTTAATAGGTAGGTAAATTAATTCAGCTTCAAACTTCTAAGTTGAATAATACGTTTGAATCATATTGCGATACATGCTGTGATGGTCACTATTACCCATTATTACCTATTACCTATCAGGTATTACCCCGTGTTAGTATATCACGTTTGCCAATTGCTGATTGCAGAGATGTTGTTTATATTATGAAATTGTTAATTACTTTCAATCATATAAATATATAGGATATTTCCTTAAGGCAAGTAGGTGCTAAACTAAATTATAAAAACTATATACCAGTTGTCTTATATGTATTATATGCGTTACCTCATATAACGCATCTATTCGGGACTGGGTTCAGATAAAATCCTAGTTCGTGAATTCAGATAAAGTATTAGTAGTGTACATCAAACGATACTGCATTGCATGCACTGCATGCTCGTTTCCTACCTCAATAGTTTAAAATAAATGAAAAAAGTTGTGCCATCAACAACGTTAGCTCCTTAAATGATTATAGTTACCAATAAATAATCAGTAGACTACTTACTACCTACCTACTTTAAGTGCCTGCCATACGTGGCTTGCTTTGGTCGCAAACGATCTAAAATCTTAAACAATGTCGAGCAGAGATGCTAGTGGATTGGTGACCGATTTTAAAATACAGAATAATATATTTCTATAATTTCGCTAGTCAGAATTATGTGATCGAAAACAAACAGATTTCGACACTTTGACCAAAAAAACTCGAATTATCAAATAAATCTAGCCAAGAATAGATAGAAATATACTCATTGTAACTCAGATACCAAGTTATTAGATACTACTTCTTAACTACAATGTACTGTAAGTAAACTTTTTGTAATTTCATTGGCGTCTCTGAGGGCTAAGTTGGAAAGGTCTGTGTCTTAATTCACTCAATAAAACCTTTCAAATTTCAACACAGCCCTAAAACACCTACTTCACGCGTTTTAAATAGGTGTAGTTAACTAGGTAGGTACGCAAATATGCAATTACTTAGCTCACATAATTATAATTGCATGTTTTGCAGAGCAAGTTCTAAAGATTTGAAGAAATAAGTAATAGGTATTAAACTTTTTATGTATATTGCTACGGAAGTATATACATTTTAAGAGTCCGATAATTATTAATACAGACCAGAAAATTATTTGAAATAGCTTGATGCTTACATTGTTGAAGGGAACTTTTTTGTATTACAGTAAGTCATAATAGATTTTCCCAGGAATTGTAGGTTCCTTTCCTTGTCCCTCTGTAGCCGGGGAGTAGTATCCCCTGCCTGTCGTAAGAGGAGACTAAAAACGGGGCTTCTGGGGTTGCGGAGGGCGAGAGTGGGAGCTCGAGCTGTTCGGCCAAACAACCCCGGGAAGCACGGCGCCATATATTGTGGTCACATGCCGTTTGGTTTGAGATCCCGGAGTCCTTCACAGAGCGCTGAGTGCGGCCACCATTTGGTGCGGTAAATATCCCACATAACACGGCGTTGCTTCCACGGCGTCGGGTTATTAAAGGTTTCTCCCACGTGACAAAAAAGGGGCCTTTTCGTAGTAACGTTAAACTACGAGCAAAAATTAAACTTAATGTGCACGGAGAAAAGTGATATGATAATGCCGATGTCTTCAATTACGAGTTTAATTCAATAATAGATAGTAAAAACTATTACTAAGTAAATAAAATCACCTCTTCCAAGCTTTGAATTTATTCAAATCTATTCCAACCGCAGCTTTCATCTAGGTGGTAAAAATAATAAATTAAATAGCATTTGAAGATTGTTTATAGATTAGAATAAATTTACAGGCATGCAGTTTAACCCATGTTGAGTGGCAACTAATACGAAATGACATTGCACTGAATGAATTAATGAAATAGCAAAAGAGCATGCAGTCCATCTGATGGTAGGTAAGTGGCCACTACCGCCCATGTACATCTGTAAGCAACTTCATATAGAACAGAGGAGTTCTATCTAAAGTAAATCACAGATGCGTTGCTACTCCTGAGGACTGAGTTAG
>DWNE01002228.1:0-19422 GCA_018249875.1 Cecropterus toxeus | reverse complement strand
TTGCGTTTCGGTGGAAGGGTGTGGTTGCCGGCTCACTTTTATATGAGGCGACCATCTCAGTCCTCTGAAGTAGCAACGCATCTATGGTCGACTTCACATAGAACCTCTGTTCTATATGAGGTTGCTTACAAACGCCAATGGGCGGCAGTAACCACTTACCATCAGGTGGACTATATTTCTTTTTATGAGATTGACGTAGCAAAGGGGCTTGCAGTCAACCTGATGGTAAGTAGCCACTACCGCCCATGGACATCTGTAAGCAACTGTATATAGAACAAAGGGTTGCATGCTCGTTTGCTACTTCATTCTTATAAAAAAATACGTTTAAAGATCATTACCCTTTTTCTGAGTCGGTCCAGTAAAATCCCTATCTAGTTTTGTGGATCAGTTAACATCTACACAAGCTACGGTCCTGTTGGTCTATTACTATGACCCGGAAGTAAGTCATGACCCTAACTCAATTGAACGCAATAGATACACGTGGCAAGAGGCTTATCGATTTAATTATATCGATTGAAGGATTTATTTCCTCCATTAGCGCCTACTTCTGGCCATGTGTCGTGTTCACTATTTGTTTTTGTTTTTGCTTAGATATTGTGTGAGTCACATGTACGCTCTTATTCGTGCAGCGGAGAGGAGAAGGGGGGCATAAGCAAGAACGCTGGCTTTATAAACAATTATGGGAAATAAATGTTTAAATATGCAGGATGATGTCCTTATTGATTTTAGGGCGGGTAGCTTAGGTCATTTTTGTCTGAAAAGTCGCAACCCCTTAAAGGTGATGGATAGACATACACACATACACACAAAGATAGATAGTATATATTAAACAATACAAAAGACGATTTCATACAGACAATCCTACAGTGTAGAGTTAAAGTTGGGATAAAAACAAAATAATGTAGTGTGCAAATAATAGATTTATAATTAAATGTGATGTGTGGCAGATGTGAAACATCACTAAGTAATATGCATAAAAGACAAGATTGCGACTGGAAATAAATATATAGCGTAATGAATAAATTAGATATGACGAATTTTTACAGAAAATATTGATTATATTAATTTAATATTTTTTTTATTAAATACAAATTTCAAGTTGCTATGTATACAGTCTATATGGAGCAGTGTGTAGTGTGACGAGCCCGTCGCCACGGCAAGCCTCGCCACGCCTATATATCGCCTATAGATGTTTCATATCAAAAATAAATTAAAAGAAAATAAAAAAAAACATACAATTGAAAAACAGTAAACCACGATCTAAGTTACTCCTGACGTCATTACAATTCTTAAACTAAAACGTGTCATATTTCTGTTCGTCTGTCTCAATTATTAGTGTTACTCACTAGGAAAAGTATATTCACCCTTATTCCTTTGTGCATACGACCGTAAATTGCATGACTTCTACTAAAGAAGAAGTCAGTCCTATAACCCTTTGGCTCTTTGTTTTAATACCACCAATTATGGCTCTCGTAACATATTTAACATCGTTTGCAGCTTGTCATATGCAATTGTTACTAATTCTAGAAGCTTCTTTTATATTTCATGTTTGGTGCAAGGGTTGTTTGACGAAATAAATATTGTTTTAATCAGCTGCTTAAACTTTACAAACAATATAAATACGAACGCTTGTGAGCATGTATGTGTGTTACCCTTGCACGTAAAATCTACTGGTTGGACTTCGCTGTGGCGTGCATTATTACATTGGTAAACGCGGGCGGAGTCATGGTATTAAGTTGTACAGACAAACTGTAAAAGCTGCGAGGAAAAGTCTCTATGTAACTTTCGTTTTAAAAGAGAACCCTAAGTATTTTGTGGTACGGTACGATAAGACTACATAAACAAATTTTATAAACGGCTTTACATAAAAATGTTGTTGTTGTGTACCTTCATCAAAATAAATACCTATTGCCTTATTTAATGGTTGACCTTAGAAAATGCTTATTTTCAACCCCGACAGATAAATAACGGTATGATAAGTTTGATATGTCTGTCTGGGGCGTGGTAGCTACTAAATGAACGGATTTATTTTGATGTGGTGTTTATTTGGTACCTAATGTGTTTATTTGGTACCTAATGTTTGAAATGTTTTTTATGAGACGTGTTTTATAATGTTTTGATAAAGTTTTCAGAAAACCTTGTAACAATTACTCTTTACTTTATAGTTATAATTATATATTTCGTGCCTTCAATTTTTATTAATTGGTCCGTAGCCTTTTAAAAATAAAATTAATTAACTCTCCGTATACTGACTACTATTATGATAGGATTATGATATACAAAAAATATAAATGGTATGTCCAATTATAAAAAATGTGCGACGACAAAATTGCTCACGCGTGGGCGTGGGCTTATCGAGATGGCGGAGTCCTGGTCTCGTGAATAAATTATGAAAGACAATTATCATCGACTAACAAGGCTCTATAAATGTTGTTAGAGCCTTATTTGAAAATGAAATCACTTAGCGTAATTGGTTATGGGTCCTTTATGTAATAGCGAAAAGACACGCGTTTATGCGTCGTCAACGCATTATTGTGCTACTGCTCGGCAGGTCTTCTTCCGAACTTTTGAAGGGAAAACTTCTTAAGCGCGGTGGGCACTTTTGAGATGGGAAAAAATTATTGAATTCGCGACACTGTTATGGTAACACTAGCCGTACCACGCAGTTTCACCCGCGTTCATTAGAAAACAATCTATTAAAACAAACAAACATAGCGTGATGTTATATAGCCTAAAGCCTTCCACGATAAATTTACTATTCAACGCTAAAATAATTTTACAATTCGAACCAGTAGTTCCCGAGATCAGCGCGTTCAATCAAACAAACTCTACTTTATAATATTAGTATAGATAGTATAGATATAGATAGAGATATAGATACATAAATTTAAGATACATGACCGGTAATGGAAAAGTAATGGGTACCGATGAATCACGATCAGTGTTTACAACTTGGTTGTCAGTGGCTACGGTCACTTCGGAAGGCGAGGCCTTTGTTTTCGCAATTATACGCTAATATGGCGATAGTACGTAAACACTGTGTTTATTTCAAAAGTGTCAAGTGAGACATGAGAATTGGAAAGGATTCCGTATAAAAAATAATAAAAATCTTGACAATTCGACTTTTAACTTGTTCTGTGTCCTAGAATAAAAAATAAATAAATGTCCTTATGAGAAGGGATACTTTAATGGTTGAAATCGAAAGTCTGAGTTTCCAATCCCAGGCGCCACAGATTCTTCTAAAAATGATGTGTGCTTTAGAAATAATTATCATAGCTTTACGGTATAGGAATTTTTTGTGAGGAACGCTACACCTGAGAGTTGTTTACAAAAAATCTTTAAGATGTGTGAAGTCTACTAATTTGCACTTGGCTAGGCGTAGTTTATCTATCACCATCATTAGGTGATAGATAAACTTCAAGTATTTATTTTAAATCAAAGCAACCATAAAGCCGGGTTCTAGTTTATCTGTGTGAATGATCCGTGCATGCGGATAGTGTTGGTCCGATAAAAACAATTATAGTCGAAACTATGTAGGTTCAATGCCCTTCATACAGTGTTCTTAAAAAATGTGAGGTATCTATATGTCTGTTGTGCAGTAGTTAAGCATTAATTAAAACTCGGCCTCACAATCGACGGTCTGAGGCCTACAAACCACAGATTTTTAAAAATGATGTGCCTAGTAGAATTTTCTTTACGGTAAAGGAAAACATCGTGAGGAATCCTGCACATCTAAGAGTTTCCTTAAAAAAAGAGTTCCCAACATGCGCCAGGCAAGGGGACTATTAGCATAAGCTCCTTTTATTCGTGGCCTATCACACAGCAGTAGACCTCAAAAGGTCCGAGATTGAATATTTATGTTAACATCAAGATTTTCATGTCTATTTTTTGGCTAGAACAGAATCTAAACTCATCATTCAGGTGTTTGTTTGGATCGAATTCGGAACCCACTGCGCGACCGCTTCGCCACGCGATCGTCATATTAGGATTAGGAATTTTAGTACTCTCCCGAGTTCGCTCCCATCTTAACTCTTCTTCTCCCTACATTATAAGACAAGTACTGTCTTTGTGGGTAGCTCTTTCCCCAAATATCCAAAAACATTAAACAATATTTTAGCCATTTTATTATACCACAGATCTCCAAAACGATTCCAAAGTCCGAAGTGGCTACACCCACGGCCACTCGCGTTTTTGTGGATTGTGGGCGACGCTGGCATTCTTCGGCATTTTGCAACCTGGCGTTAGGTCTGATGTATTGCCTGGTAACTAGATGCCCACTAGATACTAGATGCTGAACTAGATTCCCGATTTGGGTTTGGTGAGTAAAGTTGGAAGAAAACGAATACAAAAACACCCAGACCCAGAACAGTCAATCAGTAATCTAAATTCATCATTCATGTTTCTGTCTGGCCGGGAATCGAACCCGGGACCCACTGCGCGTCCGACTGGTATGGTGACCGCTCGGCCACGCGGGTCGTCAAAGTTGGTATCCCACGTAATACAGTGGTCACCATAATCACAAACACACTGCGAATTTCTTTACACGAGTCTATAGAGGGCAGTTACCACTTACCATCATCTTCACTTAAATTTCATACTAATTCAAGCTACTTAAATTTCATAAAAAGTTCAAAGTACGAGTTTTAGGACAGCTTATTTATATGTAAGCGTAAACTATAAAAATGCTAATCCAAATTTTATGACAAACCTAGATTCCTATGCGAATACTAAGCAGAATTTTGATGGCGTCGCGTTTCACACCTGTCTGTCTTATTATTCAAAGCCAAGGCTAGGTTAGTTAAAAGAGCAATGACTCTGGCACGTGCCGGTGGATGCGGGTTTGATTCCCGGAACTAACAGTCATGGCACCATCACATACTGGCAATGAAATCAGTAAATTACTTAATTCATCCTTTGATTATGATTTTGATCATGTCTTCCATCACTTAAGGGGAGGGGGCTAGTCGATGAAATAAAAAACAAATCTTTCAACTGAACTTTTTATTTTTGTCGTCAATTTTTGGAGGCTATTGATTCCGGACTTTGCATTTTTTGTCACTACTTATGTCTTATACATGACTGTAAAAGGGAGGAGATACTCAAAAAGCTAGAGCTACAACCTCTGATGTATGGAATTTGTTACCGATGTCCATGGACGGAAGAGGATACTTGAATATCAGGTTTTCCAGGTGGCAGAACCAACTTAGTTTGACCGGCGAAGTACCACCACCACACCTATTTCTAGCATGAAGCAATTCTTGCGTTTCAGTGGAAGGGTGTGGTTGCCGGCTCACTTTTATATGAGGCGACCATCTTAGTCCTCCTAAGTAGCAACGCATCTGTGATCGACTTCACATAGAACCCCTGTTCTATGTGAAGTTGTTTACAGTTGTCCATGGGTGACAGTAACCACTTACCATCAGGTGGACTGCATGCTCGTTTGCCACTTCATTCTTATAAAAAAAAAGGTAGAAAGCTATCTGACCGTTTACTATTTTTTATTTTTTAACATTTTAATACGAGCATGTAGTTGAATTGATATTAAATGGTTAATGCAGGTCCGCGGTTCCAAATCCTATGCACACACCAGTTTTATTTGGAAATGATGAGCATATTACAACTTAATTATCACAGCGTTATGGCGAAGAAAAACATTGTAAGGATGTGGTTGCCGGCTCACTTATATTTGCGGCGACCATATTAGTCCTCGGGAGCAGCAACGCATCTGAGATCGACTTCCGATAACCTCTGTTCTATAGGAAATCGCTAACAAATGTCCATGTGTGTATTTTTGTTATGAATTAAAAAATGTAACAACGCATGCTAAAGCTATTTCAAGTGCACAGTTCAAAATATAGGTGACAATTACGTTTTTTGCCGTCCTCCATATAAGTGTGTTGTGGGTGTTTATGAGCGCTTGATAGGTACCCATTATGTGTTGCTGTTGGCCCTTTGCGACCTTGTGACTGTACCTTCAATTAAACGACTTGAAAAATTTTTTTAGTGTAAAGTAGGTATATAATAGGTTGGTTTGGCGTGAAATGTTTGAAAACTGATTTTTGTTTCTTGAATAATACTCAAACAACTCAAGCTTTGTTTTATGATTAGATTTAGGCATAGTGTCTCTATACAAGTGTGTATATATACAACTTTAAGTTGAACTATTGTTTAGTTGTATGTTAAAGTATGGTTCCAGGTGGTAGAACCAGTGTAGTTGCATTTCGGTGGAAAACTAAGATGGTCGTTTCATGCAAGTGAGCCGACAACTACACCCGGTTGTCGGTTCACTTGCATGTGACAATCTTTGTCTTCGCGAATAGCAACGCCATCAACGGCGCAATCGACGCAAGCGACTTCAGATAGAACCTGTACGAAGTAACTTACGGAGGTCCATGAGCGGCAGTAACCACTTACCATCAGGTGGACTACATGCTCGGTTGCTACTCCTACTGCTGGGCACGACCTAATAAATAAGTGTTTTACGGCATAGTCTACTGCGCTGGCCATGTGCGAATTGGTAGACTTAACGCACCTTTGAGATTTTTTTTACTCTCGTGTGTAGTTTTCTCTTGATGTCTTTCTTTACTGTCAAGTAGTGTTCATTAATTTCTAAAACACATCATTCTCGAAAAATCAACGTTGTGCATGGTATTCGAACCTGGGAGCCTCGATCGAGAGGACCACTTGCAACGCGACCATCACTGCCCACATCTATATGGATATTAGTATGTATTTACATCTGTTGAACTTGTTATTAACTGTGAGTCAGTTACTTCGCAATGGTCAACTTGCCAAATTAGTATACGCAGGTGTAGGCGTGGCCGTGTGTATGAGGTATCTATGCATCATGTTACGGTAGTTTATCTAGAACTCTTTATTATTTCGATGTAACGCTACCAACCAACTGTTATTAATAAGGCTTTAACATAAATATCTTGAAGAGCTTGGAACAGAGAGCTTTTTATGAGGACTTACTATTCTCCATAAAAAGCACTAACTGTTAGGTCACTAACTAATTTGCTATCCACCAGTCAGGTCCCTTACTCGTACGACACGCACAGGGATCTGGATTTGAACCCAGGCTAAGCGAAAATGTACATATATAATACATCTAGATTTCTGCTGTATATTTGTGCATCCGTCGCGCCGCTACCTGACGAACCTGATACGATACGGCAATATTTCATAGGACCCCCTTTGAAATCGGCATTTTACGGAAATCGAAAGATTTTAATCAGTTATTCTGGAAAATTGGAAAAAATCTCGTATATTCGTAGGACATAGTTTCATCGTCGTGATCTACTGAAATATGCTGAGCGCTGACTATATTTAAATTATTTATTTATTTTGGGTTTGGTTAGGTTATATATTTTTTGTTTTTTTTTCTTAAATAATTTAAACTATAACGGATACATCCTGTGTTGAGGATAAGAAGACGGACCGACAGACATGTCGGTCTTTTGTTTTTAGTACATTGAATCCGTATAATACAAATCGGAACATTTGTCCGTCCGTCGCATGTTATGTGCACACTTTACCTGCCAACAAATTTAATATTAAATGTGTGAGCAGTTACGGCTTAGCCTATTTCTTATAAAACAAGATAGAAAATAATGCAATTATACCTAGGAAGTGTGTCAGTAAGCGCATTAGATGATAAATGCCTTACAATGAGTCACATAGTAAGCTGGTTTGCTTATATTGTTAATATTTATACAATTTTAAACATAAAACATAAACACAAACGCTTTCTATATCAAAGCCCGCATTAGGATTTTCTTCTGTGCCGTGGGTGCCATGGTCATAAAGACGAATACACAAATACCTAGACCCAAAACCAGAAATCTAAACTCATCATTCGCATATCTGTCTGGCCGGGGATCGAATCTGGTACCCACTGCGTGTTAGACCGATATTCACGCATATAAGCAGTTCTTGCGTTTCGGTGGAAGGGTGTGGTTGCCGGTTCACTTATAAATGAGGCGATCATCTCAGTCCTCGGGAGCAGCAACGCGACTGTAGACTTCAGATGGAACCCCCTGATCTATATGAAGTTGCTTACAGAAGTCCATGGGTGGCAGTAATCACTTACCATCAGGTGAACTTCATGCTCATTTGGTAGTTCAAACAGATAAAAAATATTTTTATTATTATTTACTATTTCCGAACACCTTATATACTTAAGAAGGCTACTCAAGCTAATTTTGTGATACCGCAGATCAAAGAACTACTTTGTTATAAGCTATTTATATCCCATAACTCCAAAGGTCATTGTTAACTGGTACTAAGGTCACCCTTGACAGCATGCCTAGGCATCCCAACTATGCGCTAGGTCACCCAGCGCACTAAGATAAGGCCTAATTAAATGAGTAATTGACAATTAAAGATCTAACTATGTCACTAAAGACATATGTTTAAGTAAATGTTCTCCTATTTCCGATACGCGGTTTTGCCTGTATTTCATTTATTTTTAAACTTTTAAATAAAATTAGAGTTTAAACATGTTATTTATAGTAAATTTTAAGAAAAAATGTAATCTAAGGTGGTCAACCAAATACCAATGATTTTTCTAAAATTATGTGCGTATTACAAACTAATTATCAATGTGTTAACCATCACACCTTTTTCAGTTTAAAAACAGCGGAGTAAAGAGCTGCTGTATTCTGGTCTGTAGTGTTATGAGGGAGACACGCTTTTCTGAGGTTTTCCAACTTAGTCCTCAAGGTAATAACGCATCAGTGGGCAACCTCTCGTAAGGCTCTGCTCTTAGGTGTGGTTGACTACGGATATCCCAGATTCTGAACGGCAGTTGCTACGTACCATCAGGTGGATCATGCTGAATCCATGTCTGCAATAATACGAAGACATAATAACAAATCCGATCCGGCGGTAGTGTAAGAAAATATTGTATCTGACAATTTGTAAATGCCTCCGTAGGCCTATGCAAAATAAAGACATTTCATTTCATTTCAAAAGAATATATAGGTATAAATTCCCAATACTCAATAACAACTGTTTTGCGTGAATAACAGCACCATTCAAATTCATCAGTTTTAATATCAAGATACAGTTTTATTTATAAGATTAAGTGTTTGCACTCTAACTACGCCATGATTAATGGCCTTTTAATATTTCTTATTACTTTAACTACATTCATTAAAAAGAAAAAAATCATTTATGAATTTTTATTTGAGTCTTCTGTAAATTTATCGTTTTTGAGTTATGTTACTATTCAGTCTACTTATAGACATTGCAGTGATAATGAATCTATCATCATGTCTATCGGGTCACTGACGTTATATAGAGAACGCCTTGTGTTCCCGGAATTCACATAAAGATAAACAGTTAATAGATAAAGCAGGCAGGCTATAATTAGTAGCATCGTAGTTATTGACACAAAGAAAGAACTCATTTAATAGCAATAAACAATAAACGTAACATTGCTAAAAACATTTAAAACAAAAAAAAAACGATTTTTTATGACCATTTTTTAGATGTTCATAATGATATACTTAAAGGCTTTATATGAGATTACCTCAAAATAGTCAATTTAAAGTATTATAATACATATACATATGTATTTTAGAATGGTCTATTTCCTAGCTTTCATTTATATTACCCATATTGTTATCATAATAAAAATAAAAAGTCCCTTCCCCCCCTTTTTCCCCTATTTAAGGTCGCCATTTTTGAAAATTATGTCCTATGTCACTTTCCAAACTGAGACGATACTAATGATATGTCATACGTCACAATCCGCCAAGCCGTTTGGGCTGTAGCGCGTACCGAAGAAATGGACATACATATACAAAACAACATACATACGCTCGAAAAGCGTTACCCTATTTCTGACGCAGTCAGGTAAAAATACAATAGATTTCACTATCTAATAGTAATTAAAACTATGTTTACGTAAGTTTCGGTTTCGGTTTCGTTCGCAACTGAAAACCGGGCCGAAAGTTCGGTTTCGGTTTCGGCTGAAAAACTACTTTCGGTCGGACACTAAAAAACGTCTAATAAATGTTAGTTTAAAATTTAAAGTTATCGACGGTACCCTAAAATGAATGGGGACTAAAACAAACAGCCATTTATGGCGGGTCTCATAAGTTTATCTCCCCTATGACGGCTCCCCATGGCCGCCATTGTGACAAATTGAATCATGTTATACGGGTAGTGAACTTTAAGATCAATGTCCTGTATAGAAAAAATATGTGTTTTATCCGTACTGTTTGATGTCGTTAGGCAAATAACATAGTCATAATGATCCATCTATTGGTAGGAATACTTTTCTACAAATTTT
The DNA here is from genome assembly GCA_018249875.1 of Cecropterus toxeus. NCBI lineage: Eukaryota > Metazoa > Arthropoda > Insecta > Lepidoptera > Hesperiidae > Cecropterus > Cecropterus toxeus. The sequence continues at coordinate 9,122 of DWNE01002228.1, read as the reverse complement.
ACCCGTGCCTTTGATTTTTATATATTATTTTTATATATTTTGATTATATAAAACCGGAACTACTGAAAGGTCTCCCGCCTAAATCATTAAAATACGGAATATTTTGTTGGATTTTTTTTTTAACATCGGACAAGTATGACTCCCTTACCACACCCTTCAGATCATAACTCAGCAGCGCATACTACTGTTGTTATAAGACAGAAATAGGTGTAGCGGTGATGCTTCCGGTGTCGAACCACTAAGAGTTCTACCACCTGCCTGCTGGCAAGTAACAGCAAGTAACAACGCTACCGTGTTCTAATTTAACTGTGTTTTCTTCACCTGAGCAAAAGATGAGACAAAACCGGCTTGCAGACACTAGCCGAGTTTTTTCCATCGACTACCCCTTTAGCCTCTTCTCAAACAAAGCGACGCCCATTATTGCAGTAAATGACTTTAAATAAAATAGCACACGAGCAAGCAGCCCATCTGATGGTAAAGGTTACTGCCGCCCATGTACATTTGTAAGCAACCTTATGTAGAACAGTGGTTCTATATGAAGTCAACTACATATGCGTTGCTACTCCCGAGGACTGAGATGGTCGCCTCATGTAAAAGTGAGCCAGCAACCACATCCTTCCGCCGAAACGCAATAACTGCTTTACGCTAGAAATAGGTGTGGCGGTGGTACTTTCCGGTCGAACTACATTGGCTCTACCACCTGGCAAACTACAATAAAGCCGTTTGAACGTTTAACCAAGTAAAATAACTATTCAAATAACAAACTAACTATAATATCATAATACATTTACAGACAAACAGATATTAACGTCCAAAACACGTGGGTTCACACGTGCGCTATGAAACCCTTATAGTTCAGCAGTTAAATTTGAACCTTAAATAACCTAGATATCTGATGTTTGTGTCCACAAAACTTTAAAAGTAGATGATGGTTTCAGCTGGAGTTCTTACACAACGTTGCATTGTTATATATGAGCGTTTTTATATAGTTTTTATCTAGAAATTGTTACAGAAATATCTAAATAAGCTACAGTGAAGTGTGGCTCGTATCGTATAGTTAGATTGAAAATAACATACAATTGTATTTATTATTGTCGTGGGTGATTTTGAAATTTGAGCTTAGTTCAAAAGGACTTGGGTTCGATTTCGATTGAGGCTTTATAGCGTAGTTAAGTTTTAATTTGGTGCACGAATAAAAATAAGTGCTGAGTGCAATGATCTATTTAGCTAACTTAGATTAGTTGTTTATTTTTAACCTTATCAGTTCTGAAATAAGGTTTGAAGTCGGTCGTCCGTTGATTCGTAAAACATGTGGCTTTAAAAGGGTTAGTGGGTAGCTACATAAATAATCAATAGAAATTTTAGAAATAGATTTGTTTGTCTATGGTTTGTTTATGGAGCAAATTTGCTAGTTTAGTTCTGGTCTACTCTTTATGGTTTGACTAACTTTTTGTCGTGGCATTGTTTTACTCGTTAAATAGTATCCTATGTATTAATCCAGGTGATAAATTATCTGCAGCATTATATTAGCAAGATTTTTTGATATATCAATTAACAAAGGAGTAAGCAATTCTTCCCGTTGGATTCAGAAGGCACAGGACCGGTGGGAGTGGCGCTATTATGGGAGGCATATGTCCAGTAGAGGACCTCTAAAGGCTGATGGATGGAAACAATCCCTTTGATAGTAAGTGGTCACTGCCGTCCAGATAGGATTAGAGTCTTAAGGTTTTGGCTTCAGATACATTGCTACCCTTGAGGTCAAAGTTGAAACGATTCATGTACTCGTAACTGCAACGCCTAACATGTGGATTACAAGACAGAATTCAGTGTGGCGGTGGTCATTTTTCGATCCGGTGATAGAGTAAGAATATATACTGTAAATGACAATTTGTAAGTGCCCTCGTAGGCCTATACAAAATAAAGACATTTAATTTTATTTACTTTCATTTCTAAGCGCGATGGGGCACCATAAAATTTTAAACAATATAAAAAAAATGTCGACGGATAGAAAACTTTTTTTGGTCTTAAAATGACAGTAGTTGTGATGATAAACAAGCCTCAATATATAGTCAGCTGACCTATTTCTCGCCTAACCATATAAAGGTAATCAAAGGCCATTCATAGCCCAGCACACATCCGGCGTGGTCCAGAAATGGGTCACACGATCCCCAGATGGCCTTATCGCCAGATATCAGGCCGTTGACATCATATACATCTCTCTGCTGTACGCTCGTGTTTATTTTTAGGGTTCCGTATCTTAAGAAAAGAACCTTTACAAGGTTACTCTGTTGTCCGTCTGTTTGTCTGTCATGAATCTTTGTAAATGTAAGTATGTATGTATGTATGTATGTCCACTTCTTTGGCACGCGCTACAGCCCAAACGGCTTGGTGAATTGTAACATAATTATGACATATTACTAGAATCGTGTCAGATTGCAGTGATAAAGCGTATATAATTAAAAAAATGGCGCTTGCAAATAGGGGAATAAGGAGTGAGAGGGGGAGGGGGGCTTTTTTTCAACGACTTATCACGAAAATATGGGTATCAAATAAAGCCAGTAAATAGGCCATTCTAAATATAGAAAAGCGTAAATATCGCCGCAACTATAACCGTACAATTTTTTTGACTGTTTTATCAAAAACATCTAGAATTGAATTACACTATATTTAATGCCCTTTAATTATAATTTTAACTTCATTCATTAAAAAAATAAAAACAAAAAGCGTTGTTTGATTTTTACCTGGTTCTATAAAATTAGCATTTTTGAGTTTTGCTATTATTCAATCCAAGCAGCGATATGAACATTATAGTCGTATAATACAAAAAGTGTTTGATTGTTACAGGTACGGAATCCTCCATGTTCGAGTTCGCCTCGTGCTTGGATTTTTAAAATTAATATTGAACAAAACGAGCATTCATTCCATTTGATGGTAAGTGGTCATTGTCGCTTTATAATTTTTATGTTGGTCTTCTATCCTACATGGTTAGTCTCTGGATGCACCATAAAGAAGTTTCACTTCATTAAGTCATAAATTTTTTTATCATAAATATATATTTTACCAAGCATCACACGAAGAGGAAACCGATAATATAACATACTGTAATGTATTCTATCTCATTTTCTCGTCGATTTAATCATGTACATTTATGTGTTTGTTACTTTATCGTGACGAACTTTCGTTTCATCGAGTTTCAAATCACAACGATTCTAAAGAAGTTTCGCTCCGAGAAGATACATTTTATCAAAACAATCTTATTAGATGTTTATAACAGATGCGTTATAACCATTTCTACTTCGTGATTTCTATTGTCAAAATGTAACCGAAATATTTTGATTAGAATATCTGAACCTTATCAAAGCTGTCCCGGAGGGTCACACGATCAGCTTATCAGCCGATAACATGGGTCAGTGACTGCAGATAAATCAGTTGTATGTTTACTGTTTGCTTCGTTTTTCGACGACCCGCGTGGCGGAGCGGGCACCATACCGGTTTGACACACAGTGGGTCCCGGGTTCGATCCCCGGCCAGAGAGAAATGTAAATGATGAGTTTAGATTTCTGTTCTGGGTTCACGACACAGGAGAAAATCCTACTGTGGGGTTATGAGTATAGAAAGCGTTTTTACAGCTTCAGCTTCGAGATCCGTCTGCAATCAACCTCAGGGCAGATCAGTGTTACCTAAGCTTAACTATTGGTACGAGCTACCCCTGAGGAATTAGTTGGAATGCCTTGAATAAGTGTGTCTGTTACCACACCCTTTAGGCCAGTACACAGCAGCGCATAACACTGGTGTTATTAGCAGAAGTAAGGCGATGGACCCTCCGAAGTCGAACCACTCCACCACCTTCAAAAAACTACACATACTTTCACGAACTTCTTTTTAAATACTCAGTCGTCTAGTTGTCACCATTTTTCTTCACCTTTAAAACCTTATTTTATGTTATATAATAAATAAACAAGACTAATCCATATACGATTCTATCATTTTGTTTAAAACAATGTTTACATATGTTTTTTTGCTAAATTAATTACAATATGTCGTTATTTTTGTAACCAGAAACGCTGATGTAATTTCTTATTACGTCTATGGTAGAAAAAACCATAGACCGCTTGATACCCATCACACATCACAGCTAAAGGTCACTGATGTCATCCATGATTGTCTCGTAATAGACGAATGTACTGATTTTTAGGGTTCCATAACAAAGGGTATAAACGGAAACCTAATACTAGGACTGATGCTGACGCTGTACATCTGACTGTCACCAGGCTGTGTCTCAACCGTGATGGCTAGACAGTTGAATTTTTATGTTATGTATTGTTGCCGCTATCACAACAAATACTAAAAACAGAAAAAATATGTTTACGGGAAACTCCCATACAATGACCGTGATTTTGGTCGATATTAATCAGGGCAAGAGGGATAAGCTTTCAATATAAAGAGAATATTAAGTTAAATATTCACTTTAGAATTAAATAATTAATTAAAATAACATTAATATTTATGTGGGTTCCTATACATTATATTTTTATTTTTGCTGTTTTCTTTATCAATAACGGTACGGAACCCTTCGTTTGCGAGTCCGACACGCTCTTCGCCGGTTTTTATGTACCCAGCGATTCAAACTTCGATCCAAGTGTCGAATCAAGGCGTTTCAATACCGAAATCAAAATTAGTTTCCTTTATTTTCATCTATCATTTGTTATAAAATATTAATGTAACCATTTTTGTGTTCGATGGGAAAACTTTTGTATTATACCACACGCCGTAGGAGCGACGCCTGATTATATGGGATTTAAAACGCACTAAAACCCCTCCAGTGGCCATCCTTGGCGCTGTGAAGAAGACTCCGGGATCTTCAAAAGAACGCAATCGGATTCCTCCGAGCGCATTGCCCCATCGGGCTCCACTCAGGTGAGCAGCTGGGCTCACCTCACCCTCTGATTTACGACGGTATTCGACCACACATACCGTCGTTTTTCCGAGTTCGCCTGGCTGGACCGTTCCCACTGCTGCCACCCGCAACCCCTTAAGCTCCCTTTTAGTTACCTCTTACGACAGGCAGGGGCTGTTCTGCTGCTCATCTGGATGGAGCCCGATGGGGCAACGCGCTCAGAAGACTCCGGTTGCGTTCCTTTGGAGATCCCGGAGTCCTCTTCCTAGCGCCGATGACGGCTACCGGGGGGGTTTTAGTGCAGTAAAAATCCCACATAACCTGGCGTCGTTCCCACAGCTTCGGGTAGCTTTTGAAGGTTTCTCACTCTATAATAAAAAAAGGGGCTGTTCTGATCCCGGGACTACAGGTACTTTATTAATGTAACTACGATTTAACTGTCAGTTTCACTAATTCGAATTCAAAATTAATTTAACGACAGGATAAAGTCGAGCCAGCTACTTGACGATAAAAACATTTTAATTAATTAACCAACATATCATCGAGCCTGCTTGCGTAAGCTCCTGAATTCTTTGTCACGTCAAATTTTTTGCTCGCCTGTCGTTAGTTGTCATACTATGTAACTAAATTACTTATTGTAGAATAATACGGAAAATTAATGTGTCTGTCGAAGCTGACGATTTGATTAATGATTGACCATCAGGATTTGGTTTGGGTTGTGTGAACAAGGAAATTGTTTTTTTTTTTTTTTTTATTAAAATTGCTAGTTGACATTTTTGTCTATTGGTACACATGTTAGACTAGCTTCGAATTTAATTTTAATAGCATGATTTTAACCGTTTAATGATCGAGGTTTTGGCTAATTGAATTTAAAAATGCTATTAGAATTTTGTAAAAAACTTGTTGCATTAATAACACACGGATTTGCCTTCCCTCCGGTGGCAATTACACCACTGAGTCCGGTGGTGTAATTGTAATTGTAATTCCTCATTCCATGGGGTCCTCCGAAGAACTGCCCTGTCCGCCACCTTAAGTCTAGTTTTTAATCGCGGAGTAATATGATAGACGCAAATGGCAAATTACACCGCAGGATTAAAGATAATATTTAAAATCCTTTTATTAATGAAGCAACCAGTGAATACGTTCTAAATCGATTTCTTTTTTGAGTTCTATTCTTATTTATTCGTGTTTGTATATTATGGAATTTGGTTGTGTTTATCTAAGTTTATTTAGTTTTAAGTTGAAAGTTTATTTTATTCTTTGCAAAATTTCGTTACAATGTTAGGTCACTTCTGAGCTCGTAGCATTTTGCCAGTCTAGCCACCCTACTTACGCCACTGGCGTTAGGTTCTGCTGATCGACCGGGGAAGGATCCCAGGTGGATCAGCTGGACGTATCTCTTATTTGCGTTAATAAATTTTAAGTCTGTAAAAGTATTCGCCCTAGACCCAGTTAATGGTTCAGTCGTAAAACATCGCCGCGTGGGCCGCGGCGTTCACTCGATCTATTTCTGAACTCTCCATTGTCAAAGTTAATTTAAAATTTATTAAACTTCGACATCAACCCACATTTATGTCATACAGAACAAATAGACTGTTATATGACATTAGCATAGCAATGAAGTCGACATGATATTTTTTTTACTCGATTGCTTCTAAACAAGGGCTATGGTTTTCGAGCGTATGTATGTTTGTATGTCTGTTTCTTTGACACGCGCTAAAGCCCAAAGGCTTGACGGAATTTGCCGTATGATATATAATTATAATCGTCTGTTTGGAGAGTGATATAGACAGTATAATTTGAAAAATGGCGCCTGCAAATAGAAGAAATAGGGAGAAATACGAGGGAACGACGAATTTTTTATTACGTAAATATTAAATTAAAACTAGTAAATATACTGTGGTGACCTCCAACTACTCATCAAGAGATGACGCCACCGTATCCTGAATCATGCTATCGGAGTTTTCTCATTGTGCATATGTACAAGTTCCGAACAGAAACTGTCGGAGCACGGCCGCTCCCCAGGCATGATCATCTAGCCTGGCGGGGGATCTCCCTTTGCCAAAATACCATTTAAAAAAATATAAATATTATAATATTTTACTTGACTATTTTCTTAAAACTCATTAAAAGCGTTAAAGTAAATGTATAATTTCGAAGAAAATATGTAGTAAGTAGTCGGGTTTTTGTTTTAATATTGTTAACAATGTTAACATTGTTTTGTTTTTTTTTTTTTGTAAAAATATAGTAACACTGAAATTTCCCTCAATGTGGCATGCTGAATCTAAGCATCCATTAAGTGTAATAACTTATTTTAAACGATTGAAGAAGAAAACATGCAGGTTAGTGCCACCAATGGACATGTGGTAAAACTCGTATTCGTATAGGACAGGGGCTTTATCTGAAGTCAATTACAAATGCGTTGCTATTCCTGAAGACTAAGGTGGTCGCCTATGAAAATGAGCCGGCAACCACACCCTTCCACCATAACACACGCTTTACGCTAGAAACCTTTCATTAGGATGCATATGATACAAAAATCTAACTGTTAGTTTTGTCTACATCAGGTTTTTTCATCTATCGGGTCATTAGGACAAAATTTTAAAGAAAGATGTAAATCGTCATACTAGTTAAAGGATGAGATGCAGGTGACAATGGAAATGATTAGCAATTAACGGTACTACCTTACTGTTAAAGTTAACGGGGCGGTGTTATATCCTGGTAGCGCTTACGAGCTTTCCGACATCGTGACCGTATGTCATGTACTAAAAAAATAACAAAAAAAAGAAACTGACTACTATGCCACAAACAAGCAAAAAAGAATTTAAATATACTTATGTTTTCTTACATATACAGTATGTAGTACATAGTCCCCAAGTCGGCGCTCAACATATTTTGTAAGTTAACACGGATATCTGTAAGCAACTTCATGTAGAACAGGGGTTCTATCTGAAGTCGATCACAGATTCGTTGCTACCACCTAGGACCATAGTCGCCTCATCTATAAGTGAGCCGGCAGCCACAGATGGATGGGCCGCCTCACGGAAGAAATGATTCACTTTAGAAATAGGCGTGGCAGTGGAACTTCCCTGGTCGAATTACACTGGTTCCATCCGTATGTGATGTCTACTTATTCGCACTTCGCCAACATAATATATAAGCTTAGCTGTAGTCTAGTGCATAAGACCTTCTGTGAGAGCAAATAAAAGTTATTATTAAAAAAAAAATAGTTGATTATAGCCTGAAATTCAATCTGAGCGGAAACCCGTGTCCAGCAGTGGGACATTAATAATGTGACAGGAATAGCTGTCCCATTGCGTTGCGAGATACGAAGAAATTTAACACATTATTTTCTAATTACAAAAAAACATTACGAAACGATTGTGAAATTAAAGTGATTTATTGCAAAAGCTGTGACTTGACCGTTTTAATGCCATTCTCGGTAATATGCCGTTTAGCCCGAGGCAGCCATTACACAAAATGACTGATACTTTGCAACTCAATAACACAATCGTGGCGTATGATGTTGCGGCGTTAATCCCTTGTTTTGTGAGATATTTTCAAAGGTTTTTGTAGTTTTGAATTGGTTTTATCAAGCTTTTACTTTCGCTTTCATGTTACGAAAGATCACGCAGATTGCTCGCGGCGTTAGGTTTTAATTTAAAGTTTTTTAAAGTTAATTTAAAGTCTAGGTTCGAGTTCACTTCTAACTGGTAGGTAATTCATTTTTTTTTGTAATATGGAAGTAGCAAACGAGCGTTTCATTATTTTTTTATTAAACTAATAACATCATTAAAAACATTATAACAAAAAACACGACTGCTCGAAACGTACTTTTTGTTCTTAATGATATATTATATTTCATTTAACGCTTATATGAATTTTTGTCAAAATTATCAAGTCAAGTTACACTATAACAACATATGTATATATATTTAGATAGGTCTATTTACTAGCTTTCATTTGATACCCATATTGTTGTAAGAGTAAAAACATTCGTCCTTCCCCCTTTTTCCTCTGTTTCCAGGTAAAAATATATTGCCTATGTCACTTTCAAAACTGAGACGATTATAATGATATGTCATACGTCACAATCCGTCAAGTCGTTTGGGTTGTAACGTGTGCCAAAGAAGCGGACATACATACAAACATACATACATACGCTCGAAAAACATAACCCTCCTTCTGACACAGTCGGGGAAAAACAGTAATATTCGAAAAATAT
>DWNE01002227.1:0-19422 GCA_018249875.1 Cecropterus toxeus | reverse complement strand
CTGCTTCACGCTAGAAATAGGTGTGGCGGTGGTACTTCCCCGGTCGAACTACATTGGTTCTACCACCTGGCAAATTGATGATGGCTTGATGAATTGTAACGAATGACATATCATTAGACGTACAGTTTGCAGAGTGACATTGGCTGTATAATTTTTAATACATTTATACGTACACTCGGAAAACATTACCTTCCATCTGACCCAGTCGGGTACAATCAGCCAATTTCCATCTCCCTCTTCTAAATTGTAGGGCGTGTCTACTAACTTCCGGCGATAAATTATTTTATTACAGTCATAAGAAGGAAGGACACTCGTGGAATTAATTAGGTGTTGCGAGAAATGTTATAAAAAAAGTTTATTTTTGAAGTAGGTTCTTAGGAAAAGTTTTGGGGTACCGTTTCGCTTTTATGATATCTATATTTACCAGAGCTACTGTTACTATTGTCCTTCTTTTTATAATAATTAATTTTTCATTGTAATATGTTACTCACGATATGCGATTTTGAATTTCTTTTTGCCGATATTTATTAAAAAGATAAAAAGGATAAATAAATATCGGCAAAACGAAATCGCATATCGTGAGTACCCGTAACATATTACAATTAATCAATTCCGCGATAATATCGGCTTAAAATCATAATTAATTTTTTATTAAAGAATATAATCACATTACAAGTATGAATACTTATATACTTAGAAATTAATAAAAACTAATCGTACAAGGAGCGTCGACGACCCGCGTGGCGGAGCGGTCACCCACCATATCGGTCTGACATGCAGTGGGTCCGGGTTCGATCCCCGGCCAGATAGAATGTGAATGATGAGTTTAGATATCTGTTCTGGGTCTGGGTGTTTGTGTATTCATGGCACCCACGACACAGGAGATAAACCTTCTGTGGGGCTATGAGTGTAGAAAGCGTTATAAGATTGGAGTAAAAAGGAAAAATAGGAGATCAAGGTATATATGTATCCGTATATTTCAACGAAACATGATATATTAAAACATGTATGTTTACATTCGGATATTTACAGTGAAACCAAAAACAAGTTACTACTACAAATCTCTTACATTCCGACCAGTTAACCATCAAAAGATTTTCTTCAAAAGGCAAACAGTTTCATATCTTAAGTAATTATGAAAATGAGGTCTTCCAACGGCCGGGATACGACAATATTGTGACGGGTCTTTTGTCCAGGCAAAAATTGTGGAAATTGCAAACGTAACTTTTTAAATATGTGTATCTTTCTCGAATACGCGAGGATTTTGTGTCTTTATTACCCGTTAAATAGCCCTTGTGGCCGTGATTAAACAAGCTTTGACACGCGGAGGGTCCTGTTTTTAATCTCCATGCAGAGATTTAAGCCTTTTGGATCGTATTGCTTCTACGCAACACGCACTTTGAGACTCTATAAACTACCCAGGTCAATAAGTTTGGAGTACTTATATCAAGCAAGGTCAACTAGTGCTATTGACACTCTTGAAGCCCAAGACGCATTTATCAATGGAAATAATACGGTGACAGGTAATCTTATGAAAAAAAAAAACTTTTATTTAACAAAAAATAGGTCTCAGTCTAAGCCGGTTAAGGAAAGTAATTATATTTACTGTTTTCTTATTGTCATTTTTTTAATTAGATATTTTTGTACAAATAATTATCACATTGTAGGTATACATACCTACATACTTGGAAGAGTGGCGGACCGATCACCGGTTTGACACGCAGTGCATTCCGGGTTCAATCCCCGCCTAGACAACTGAATGATGAGTTTAGATTCTGTTCTGGGTCTAGATTTTGTGTATTCACCTTCGTTGTGCCCACTACGATAGGTATTTACGATATGGCGTCACGCGTGTAGAAAGCCTAAATAAAATTAAAGACCTCAAGACACACACATAGCGTATAGCGTTGTAATGAAACAAAGCAAATTAGCAACGTTAATTGTAGTCATTACATCCCGAAATAGTTATAATATTGCGGCACCTACAGACAAACTTGGAGCCACTGAAGAGCCATGCAATCTTTAACAATCGACAATAAATGGCCGAAACGTTAGCTACGTCAAAAGACAAAAAGTAGTGACTTTTTCATTAAAGATTCAAGATAGAGATTTTAAAAGCGGAATCGTGCTTCAAATATCTCGAATTAAGTAGAAACGGTGATTCAAACGAAACGAAACGAGCCCGTTACCTTAAAAAGAAAGGCCGGAATACAAAAAAAGATGAAAAAGATAAAAAGATGAGAAATAAGCATACAGCATTTCCGTGGCCGTGTCCCAGTTACATTCAATTTGAACTGCAAACAAATAGTCTATGGAGTAAGCCAACGCTTTTAAAAACATTGTGTTTTAATTATATCATACATTGGAGATGGAACGATAAAATTTCTGTATTTTTTACCTTTTACAGAATTAACATCGTGTCTTTAGCAGACAATTGCTTTGTTTTGGGAATCAACCTGTTTGTTAGCGGTACTTTAAATTGTTTAAATAAGCGCTCGGCAACCCGAGGCTCATGAGTTTCTTCTAGAGACCGGCGGATCATCCTTCAGTCCTGGTGTTTCCGGATTTATCGGTTTCCTATTTTTTGATGTGAAACCGATTTTTATCCGAATGAGGCGCATGTTGCTAAAAGGTTGTCGATGACTGGCTTAGATGATAAAATATTGTTAATTACGATATAAGCATAAACCGCTGAATCGATTATGAATCCTAATACGAATATACACAGCTAAAGATCTGACATCAACAAAATTCACTAAGCAGTTATCTGATAAGTGTATTTGTATGTAAGCCATTCATTTTAGGTATCATATTTTAGTGTAATATAAGTGAAATATGTATAAATCTCTAACAAATTTTCATAAAAAGTAATTCTAAGAAAGTTCATGATACGTATGAATTTTACGTAAGTATAAACAATTCTGAGAGGATAAAATTGCTACAAATGTCATTAATTACAGGTAATGTCTACTGTTAAGTTGTAAATTGTTACAGAAAATAATATAAAAAATAAATAAAATACCAAAAGCCTAATAAACGTTTGATTCAATCTTGAATAGTCTACAATTCTGTAGCGCTTACATTACTACAATTGTCTTCCATTTCCCCTACTGTAATGCTTTCCTGTAGAATTCTATATAAAATTCAATGTTCCGTAAAGTGAGTGCATTCATAATACAGTCGTAGCCTGCATTTGATTTTATTGCCTTCTCAAATATTCTGTCTGTCCTATTGTTTATTTCTGCATATTTGAAACATACTCGCCGTTGGCTCGTGTAGCGATATGTCTGGCAGCCATTTTGATTTGAATTTTTTAGAACTTCCTCCCAAATCGTGTTCAATTGTCCACTCGAAATACATAGAATGTTAAAACTGAAATGAGACCAGAATAATTTTAAATGCATGGATATACCACTATAACAGTATATTATAAAAACACATTACTATATACTCTAATTCTTGTTGTACTCTGTTGTACTGTAACGCTTGTATTTAAATTGATTGTTAGCAAGATACTCAATTTAATACATATGTAAAGCTATTTTATTAAATGTCAATGTATAGGGAAATTTGCCAAAGAAGCCTCTCGTTTAGTTAAATGTAAGGCAAGATGCTGGTTAAAAAACTACCTAAAATAAATAAAGATTACAAAAAAAAATCCGCTAAGTTTCTTGTCACATCTTCTCAATTGAGGTCGTATTTCAAACCGGTGGCATTGTAAGAAAAATATGGTATCTGACAATTTGTAAGTGCGTCCGTAGGCCCATACAAATAAAGACATTCTGTTTCATATTAATTAAACAAAAAATTAGCTTCGCTATACAGCGAGGAAACGTCGCTAGCATTCTGGGCACTATGCCATATTCTGGATGGTGTATTTAATTTATAAGTATTATTTTGTTAATTACATTTACGTTTAATTTAAAATTTTCGTTTATTATATTTAATTGAGTAAATGTTGGTTTTAAATATATGTTTAATGAGGAATCTATTAACCCATGAAAACTGGCACCGCTAAGCAGTAGTAATGCAGTAACAACCAGAAATAATGTTATATGCAATATATATGATTATGACACAAAAATGATGGAAATATTTATATCAAGCGTAATATATAACAATAGCGTAAACAATATAATAACAGCGTAAAGCGTAAAAAGTATTAAACCAAAGATAGAATTTTCGAGTGGTTATTTTCTAAATCTTAGCCATAAATAGGCGTAGTTCTATAAAATGCAATTAATCTAGAAAAATCAATATAACGCTCGAGATTTCTAGTTATAGAATTCTCTTAGCAATCATAAGAGACACGATAAATAAAGTTTTGCTCGTCTTTAATGAACTCCAAAGGCATTGATATATTATTATGGTTCAGTTTAATCATTTTTTTAGCGTGATTTGTTCGCTTTAATTTAAGAAGTCGTATATTTTTCATACAACTTAAAGTTTCGTAGTTATCGTCGATCAAGTCAATAATTGCATGTTAACCTATAGTTATATAAATTAATTTTCTCGTTTAGCCTATTTTCGGTGCACAAATTACTTAAATATTTTAAATTTTATTCTGATTATTTGAGTTCCTTGCTTTCAATATAATTTTGTTGCTTCCATTGTTGCTTTAATTACAAGTGATCCTAAAATTTCATTCAAATATATTCACTGGCGAAAACCACCAAGTTTATAATAATTTCGGCTCCTTGCAGAAAAAGAGACTGCAAGAGTAAAATCTAACTTATAAAAATATTTGAAATAAAAAAGATGAAAAATCCGCATCCAAAACTAGTATAGATATACAAAAATGACCAAAACCCGTACCGACACAAATTGAATAACTCATTTAATTATACAGCGCTAGAATTTAAATTTTCCAACTGGCGCCCACAGAGCGAGTAGTTTTATTGGGACTCGCGAATCGATGCCCAAAGTCAAATGTTTTATTCATGGCACTCGTTTACACTTACAGGGGGCGCCACTGTTGTGCAGTTAGTTTCCAGTTAGTAACTTAATAAAACATCGTTAAAATATTAAATAAAAAAACCGTGCTTAAATATGCATGCATGCAAGTATATGCATCTATATATATAAAAGGCAATTCCAACTCACTGACTTATATATCAACGCACAGCCGAAACTACTGTACCTAGAACCTTGAAGTACAGGGGTCCATTTATGGTGTTAGTGAGCGATATGAAAGAATATTTAGAAATCGACCCCTAAGGGGGTTAAATAGGATTAAAAGCTTGTAAGAGATAAGATTGTGACACGAACTATCGCCACTGATGAACAGTCCCCCGCACTAAGTCGAACTAACCGCCTGCAGCCTGCTTACTTTTGTTTCATACTTAGTTCCGACAATGTATGACAGATGGCGCAAAAATAAATAAATGCGAGCATCGTGATGCCAACAATCTCATTTACCTGCGCCTAAAAACGTTATACAAAAAAAGTAGTCTTCCCCTCCCCTTTTACCCCAGAGTAGATATCTTATTAATATTAAAAGGCAAAAGTTTGTGAGGATGTACGAGTATGTATGTTTGTTACTCTATAACACTAAAAGTACCGATCAGATTATGCTCAAATTTAGCACGCAGTTTATGACCTGGATTAACACACCTGCTCCTAATTATTATGATAAACATGCGGGCGGCATAAAACGGATGCAGGCGAATCCGCGGGAATAAACTAGTCTTCTACATAATACGTGAATGGACCCAGTGTATTAGCACCTCCACACGTCGAAGTTTGAGATGTGGCAAAAGTAAAGTTCATTTGGAGAATAAGCGCAGAAAGATACCGTTTATACCTCCAATTTACAAAATATATATATTTTAACACTATAATCCAATATCAACAATATCAGATGTCCATGTCAAATAATGGTTTTTGCTTTCAAATAAAGCCGATCACCTCATTTTGCTACACCTCATATTTCTAATGTTTTTCAATTAGCTCTTAAATTAATGCAGAAGGGAAAAATACAAATAAGTAACTTTGTTGTAGATAATAACCGTTTTTGTTATACATATCTCATCAAAGATAAGATAGAATCTATTGAAATTGATAACGAATGTAATACTTCGTTGAACTTTAAGCTTGGTTAATATTTCCGTTTATTTATGAAAAAATCGACTGTAACGGACTCTTCATTGGTATAAATGAAAACGTTTTAAATGTAACGTTTCGTGGCCGGCAAGACAAACATAGCTTATAAGAATGTTTATTATTATGAACAGATGGAAGATCAAAGCAAATCACTCGTCCTTTGAAAATATTTCCTTATAAACTGAAAATAATCAATAACTTTGCCGATAACACAAATATCTGACGACATGACAGCGCAGTCTTTTTAATGTCAGCTGACAGTTAATTCGCGTTTTAACCTCAGCATACGTAAATTGTACGTACATCGTGTTGAAAGTTGGTTTGTTTAATAATTTACTTATCGATTTTTTATATCTCAGAGAATTATGAGCGTATTAGAAATTAATTATCTGGAAACCTGCACACCTGAGAGATCTCTAATTACTTATATCTCTAAACTAATTTTGAAAAGATTTAATTTGCTCGGTTCGTATTAAATGTTTTAATGTCAGTTCTTGTTTGATATGATACTTGACGACCCGCGTGGCCGAGCGGTCACCATACCGGTCTGACGCGCAGTGGGTCCCGGGTTCGATTCCCGGCCAGACAGGAATATGAATGATGAATTTAGATTTCTGTTTTGGGTCTGGGTGTTTGTGTTTGTGTGTCCATGCCACCCACGACACAGGAGAAAATCCTAGTGTGGGGCTGTGAGTGTAGAAAGCGTGTTTTGTTTTTTTTTTTTTTTTTTAATATGTATAATATGAGTGTAGAAAACTTGTTTTATAATATTTCTTGAAACTTATATTATACGAAGTATAAAATTAATTATATTATATAATGCATAACATTTACATTACATTTGGATACATGTTACATTTTTCTAAACGCGACTGAAACCGCCGAACGCCGAAGAGACGAAAAGCCAATATTTCTTATATAACGAGTACTTAACATTACTAATTACGATTTAATGCTAGGGAATCCTTTTTTAAGTAATAATGCGCTTGGGTGAGCTCTACTTTGTTCCACAGTTGCCGGGTAAACATGCCGTGCGAACTGAAACAGTTCGGCGACACCTGCGGGGAGCTCGTGCGCTTAATGAATTCATTTATAACGAAACTCCTTTGTTAGCGACAAAGCCGGTGTAAATAAGTTGATTATTAAGTATTGTTGCTGAGGTAGTAAATTATTACTATTTTCAAATATATTTACGAGTGTGTTTCGTGTCTTCATTATAACAAAAGAATTAGCTTTAGACGCGGCTTTAACGTCAGAAGGTGGGTAATGTTTTTCGAACGTATGTATGTATGAATGTATGTATGTATGTATGAATGTATGTATGTATGTATTTCTTTGGCAAGCGCTGACGTGACAGTTTGACATCATTAGAATCGTTTCAGTGTACAGTCACAGAAGATATATCATCTAAAACAAATAGTAGCTGTAAATAGGGTGTAAAGGGGGGGGGGGGGCTTTTTATGATCATGACAATACAGTCAAATGCAAGATAGTAGATAGACCATTTCAGTCAACTTTGACCATAAAATATACAAACAGGCAAGAATATAAGATACATATGGCGCCAAGTATGCCCGACATAAATTTGATTTTTGGCGGGCAGGTGTCCTCGGATGACCAAGAGGACAAAATCTGCCGTAACAGTCCAGTATAGGTCACTGAAAGCCAAAGGCTGCAACGCTGCCTAATAGCAACCGACAACACCGGTGGACAGTTCACCCATTAAGGGCAAGGAGGGGTTCTTGGAGGCCCGAAGACTCTGCGGAGCGCGGTATCGACTGATTGATTGATTGATTTTAACGCTAAATCAAACATAATCTTCAGGGCGAGCAATCATGCCAACAGAATCCAAATATCAACCTTTAAAATTCATAGTCAATCCCTTTAAAGAAATACAGGTAACACAAACACCAATACAAATATTCATAAACATTTGGGTTAAACGAGTCTCATTGGCAATTTTGTGTAAATTTGTAGTTGCGGGTCCAAATTAAAGCAACAGGCCCAAATTAAGATGTTTACGGAGGTTGAACACACAATATTCAGTCCCGAATAAATAGTACTATTACGTGCAAATATTTGTACCGGATCCCGTTAGTATAAACGTCTTCACTCCATATTATTCTTAGCACAATCGTACCTGAAACAAGGAAATTGTTACATGAAATACATATTAAGAAGAGGAAAATGTACTTGACAGTACATTTCCTCTTAATAGTTTAATAATAAGTCAATAAGTTTGAATGAAACTTGGGGATCAGTAAACGCTTGATATAAACGCTTTCTACACATAGCCCCACAGTAGGATTCTCTCCTGTCATGGGTGCTATGGACACACAAAGACACACACAAATACACAAATACCTAGACCAGAACAGAAATCTAAACTCATCATTCACATTTCTGTCTGGCCGGGGATCAAACCCGGGACCCACTGCGTGTCAGACCGGTATGGTGACCGCTCCGCCACGCGGGTCGTCATTAGCCAGTATTAAACATTTATTTTGCAAAATACAAGAAATTAATCAATTGAATGAACGATGAAGATAAAAATTTCACTTAGTTTTACTTATTTATGCATTTTTATACATAGAAATCACGCCAAATATAGAAAATACTTAATAAACACTTAATAGTAATGGTTGGTAGAACCATTGTAGTTGAACGAGAAGGAACCATAGTCTCATCAGTTCTTGGTGGACGGACGGGATAGTGGTTGCCGGTTAAATTTCATATGAGGTGACCATCATTGTCCTCGGCAGTAGCGACGCACCTGTGATCAACTTCAGCTAGAACCCTTGTTCTATATGAAGTTGTTTACAGATTTCAAACGATGTTTCGCTGTAATCTGGCACACAGATAGTTTATTACCTGGATTAATTTATAGGATTCTCATTACCGTAGTAAATGACAGCAAAACGGGTCAAGCCGTGGGAATAAGCTAGTACCTTAAAATTACGTAAGTAAACGCATAAATTATTCATGTCTTCTTTAATCGAAACATCGAACTTTAAGCGAACTACGTCGATGCGTAAAAATGAGATAAAAAAATGCAAAACTAAACAACGCAACTTTTGGCAAATATCAAATAGGCGGTGTGTGATTTAGTGTCGTGAGCTGCGAGCCTCGATACCGACATTAACGGTCGTGTCGCCGTTTGCGCCATTTGGTTCATAAATCATTTGGGCCTATATTGTGCACATCGGCACTTATGGTAACCTTTCTTGAACTACGGCAACTTTTCTACAAAACCTGTACCTTGATTATAATAATAAGGCCATATCATAATAACGGATAAATCTAAACTGATCATTTTAATATGTCAGACACAACTTTACACGACAAGAAAAAATATTATTTATGATTTATATAGTCATCCCCAGTAATCATAATATACAGTCTACGATATCGGAAAAGCTCTTTAAATATCAAGACATAGCCGTTAAACTGAAAACTCAATGGAAAGTTGGTATAATAACCCGAAACTCTTACTCAAATTCTCAACACTCCTCTCCACATGACTGACATACTCACATCACTTGTTACAGAATACATGCCGCACAACAACTCTGTTTAACGTGTTACGCTTGACTTAAGTCAACGTGACATGTACTACCCTTTCAAAAGAGGTACATACTACACATAATAATAATATTAATAATGTTTTCCTGCTCATAGGCCTACAATAAATAGGATTTTCCTGTGTCAAAGGTGCCGTGGACGCACAAATACTTCCACAGACCCAGTATTCATTATTCACATATATGTTGGGCCGGAGATCGAATCCGGGGGCACTGCTAGTCTTCCACTTTTGCAGTTGTTTACGAATGTACAGTTTGTACTATGCAATAAATTAAATCTGCGTGTCAGACCGGTATGGTGAACGCTTCGCTACGCGGGTCGCAGTATGTACATAGATAATAATTGGCTCGTCTCGCGTTGCTCACCGCTACAGTTCCATTCTGTGAATAATTGTCTCAATATCTGGCCTTTTACGAAGACGTTAGGCAAGTATTATTTATTCAAGTAACTTAGTGTATATTTGTAATTCCTTAATAATCTCTGTTTCGAAATCCTACCTCCATTAAGTGAAGAGATATATACAAGTCATTTGTTCAAAGGTTTCTTTCAGAATTGTTTATTAATGTCAGTAATCGCAAAATATCCACTGACCTACCTATATTAATTTTAAAACCAGCACTGTTATACAATTTTTGGTCAAAATTCGAAATCCTAGATTGAAAAACACGTAACATATAGGACAAATACTCCATACTTGACCTACGTGTACTTGATAAGTAACTATCAGACGAACTCAGCTTCTACTTCAATCCTATAAACATTCAAGAAAACAAAGCTGTAACGGAAAAAATATATTTAAATAAATGCGACAGAATAAATTGCGCCTTCATACTCGTAAACCTAAATAGAAATAATGTCGCGTCTTAAGTAACAGGTTTTCTGCAATAATTCACATTAGTTGCGAAAACAATGAAATGCAAAAAGAAAACTTGGTGCAATAATTCTTTTAAATACAGCATTCCCGCTCACATTTGCAGTAAGCTAGACATCGCGCCGCATAAAAACTGAGCTGAAAACTTTATTCCTTCGAATTCGCAAAGTTCTTTAAACCAGCGAAGCGCGGACATAGAAAATTATAGTGTGCTTTACTTAAAATATGGTTTAAGGTGGTCCGTGGTATGAAATGGCGGGATCATTGCAATGGCTATGCAATTTTACGTTCATCTGGATATCTTCCTTTACAACTTTAGGGACTGTACTTTATATTTTTTTGAATTTATCCACAAGTCAGTTATTTAACTTTTTCTGTCGAGAGTATTATCTACAAATTGATCTTGCATCATAGGACCGCGATTAAATAAGGTAAGACTAAAATTTTCTCGAATATACCTATGTATTTTATGTAATTTTCTTGGTGATCGCATATCACGGGGTATGCAAGTGTAAAAGCAAAATTCTTATATTCCTGCTAAACCACGTGTGAACAATACACACTCCTGTGTAACTTCACACAGACTGAAATATATTTCATTACATTTCACCAATTGTTAGTGGACCAAACTATAGATACTATATATAGATCTTAGACTAATATTGTCGTGAATTTATACATTTTAATATTATAAAATACGGGTACTCACGGTGCACCGCAGTTTCACCGTGACCACGATCCATGTAACTGGGTCGAAATATCGGCAAAACGAAAATCAAAAAACCTTACATCGTGAGTACCAACAATACTTGTAGCATAGTAACGGATCATAACAAAAAGTACTGAATAAACCCCAATATCGAAATCCAAATAGTTATTGCTCAGGACCTTAAAGGAATTTCGTTCACATTAAAACAATTGTTTGTGGGATTATGCGGAATGGGTTGCGACCGAAGCGAGTAATAAATCCATTTTATATGTATTTCATGCAATAAAACCGTAACTAACTCGACTTCGTGCGTAGAATGTATTATGGATAAGCGATTCGTTCGTGGAGTTGAAACAACTTTGGTATCGTTGTATACGTTCGTACATATTGAATGTGGTTAGGAATTTAAGGAGAATGAAATTTGGAGAATTGTATTTATTTAGTTTGTGTTATAGAGCGGTTGATCTATGGGTTTTGTTTAGAGGTACATTGGAGGGGGGGTCATATTTACTTGCATTGCACTGTCGTTTTACCTGCTACTATAAGCTACCTGCTACCATAAGAAAAAACAAACATAGCGTGCGGTTATATAGCCCATAGTCTTCCTCAATAGTAGTTATTAAACTAGTAGTTTCTGAGAGGAACGCGTTCAACGAACTAAACAAAGTCTTCAGCTTTTTAATCTAAGTATAGATACATGAATTCACAATCGTGCAAGCAGTCAAACTGATGGTAAGAAGTCCTTGCTTCTGTAAACAACCCCAGATTAGATCAGTTTTACTTGTGGACTTGAGGACTATGTTGAAACGCCTCGGACATAAGATTTCGAAAAAAAATTATCATACATTATTTAATATATACGTAAATATATATTTATTAATTATACATTATTTTTCTTCGAAATCTAATTGCGTGTCAGTCAACTGTACAAATAAATATTAATATTACAATAACAACTGTTATTTTAACGTATAATTTATATGATGAGTTAATGGTTTAAACTCGGGCCCTTCATAACTCTCAATAAGTTCGAATTCTAGGCACGCACCACGATTTTTGCCAAATTGCTTATTACAAATTAATAATCACTGCTGCTTTACTGTGAAGGAAAATATAGTGAGGAAACCTACACATTGGGAGCTTTTAAAATAAAAGTTCTGAAAGGTCTATGAAGTCTACCAATTGTACTTGGACTAAGACATAAAACTCTGTCATTCTGGAAGAAGATCCGTGCCCAGCAATGAGACAATAATGGGTTGACGAAGAACAATTATTAGAGGTATTGCACTGAAAACGGAACATTATTAAGTTTTGTCATAGTACAATACCCAAATCCTTTTTAGTCCATCGCTTAAATAGAGGATCTCTAGACGATAGAGTTAGATCAAGAATTTGGTCGTCTCAATATTGTCTTGGCTCGCCGTTATAGTTCCATTCTGTGAATAATTGTCTTAATATCCGGATTTCTACGGAAGCGGTAGGCAAGTATCTATATTTATTCAAATAACTAAGCGTCTGTTTGTAGTTACGGAATAATCAATACTTCGAAATTCTACTATTTTGAACATAGTACAATATGTATGTATATCAATGAAGTAAAATAATATTAATTAAATATACTTTTTATTGAGGTACACTCACTTTTACATGAGACGACCATCTTAGACCTTAGAAGTACGCATCTGTAAATTACTTCATAATTATGTACCCCTGTTGTACTTAACGCTGCTTACAGCGTACCTAAAACTTGAACACTTATACTCGTACAAGCAGAGATAGCCTTATGATTGAAACTCGGCCTTTCAATCGAGGATCCGAAGTTCGAATCCCAGACAACACTGGTTTTTCTAAAATTATGTGCTTATTAGAATTTAATGATGACTGCTTTACGGTGAAAGAAAACATCGTGAGGAAGCTCGCACATCTAAGAGTTCTCTTAAAAAAGCGTTCTCAAAGGTGCTTGAAATCTACCAATTCGCGATTGGCCAGCGCGATGGACTATAGCCTAAAACTCTCATTCTGAGAGAAGACTCGTGCCCAGCAGTGGGACAATAATGGGTTGACAATGACTAGTACAAGCTATGAAGTAAAATCTAAAAAAGTTTCAGGGTATGAGTTTAGACTAGTAAGTATAAACGAAGTACTATCAGACAGAACTGGAGTGTTCTACCTGGTAACATATATTAACAAACGAGTTATTTATTGTACGGAATAAACACACTGCGGTCAGAAATGTATTTCAATCGGGGATGTTACGGGTATAAATTTTACGGATCCAGATCCGAAATGCGGTTGAATACGATATCCGTATATGTAAAAAAATGAAATTTCATTTCATTTCATTTCGTGTGATAAGATAAGCCGATAGTTAAGTTACGGATAGAGGATTTTTAAGGATTGTTAAATGAAACATATAATTAAGAAATGATTGACTTTATTTGCAAGTCTGAAAAACGGTTACTGTGTTGACTCGGCTCGGTGAATACCTGTCATTGTGTCATACGTCTTATTAAAACTCCGGTCCAATCCAACATTATTTGAAATCCTAACATTGGGTTCCACAATTAAGTAAGGTTTTGTTTTATTTACAGCCCATCCGACACAGTAACGCATAGTTACTAGGCCGTATGCAACCTATCATAATGCGTCTTATGTCAACTTTGGTTCTATGCGATTTTTTTTAGAAACTTTTATATTTTATATCGGATAAGCTGTGCCACGCAGTTACACTCGCGTTTATTAGAGAACAATCTATTAAATAAAAACATAGCGTGATTTTATAAAAAAGAGTGAAAGTGTGATGTGTGAAAGCCTTCCTCGATAAATTTACTATTCAACACAAAAAAAAAATCGCAAACCGATCCAGTAGTTCCTGAGATTAGCGCGTTCAATCAAACATACTCTACTACTTTATAATATTAGTATAGATTCGGTTATGGTTTCGGATATATTTTTATTTCGACTATCCGAAACTTTCGGTTACGGCTACGAATATCCAACACATCCCTGATTTGAAGCAGTTCTGGAATTCGAGAGCGATGCCGATAGTGTTTTGGCTCGCCGCTGAAGTCCAATGTAGGTATCTCAATTTCCGGCCTCAAATTCCTATTGAACCCGTAGCGAGATAAGGTTGGCGATGTAATATATAATGTTTATAGAAATAATAAAATGTTATTTTTTGTTTGTCGTTTAAAATTAAGTTTTAACAGGATATATTTATTTATTTATTTAAGGATCGCCAACGGAAAGTACACAGCATTCTTAAAATTATACAGCAAAGTAAAAAGAAAACTTGGTGCCTTTCCAATTATAGGCATATGTTTATTCACATAATTAAAAACATGTTAATTGTTGGTTTGTTTATGTGTTTTTGCTCAATAGAATAGATAAGTGGACTTATGTATGTAATGACCAAACATAAGTGCTTAGAAAACACGCACGCACGAAAAAAATATAAATGACACATTTTTGCCCAGTAGGCATCAAACCTGGAACACTTTACAAATTATACTATCATGGTAATCGCTGTACAACGTAGCTAGTAATTATACAAAAACACATTATCTCGGATGTAATAAATGAGTAATTAACTGCGTAAATAACTCGCATGTGTCGCTCCAAAGATATGAAATAAAGTAATATTTTAGTATTTATTATTTAATTTTATTGAGTTTTTTACCTAGCCGTCCATCAATCACGTGATGTTATTTTGGGATTTTTAATTCCCCCCTCCCCTTAGAGATACATGGAGAGCTCCCGCCGCCCAAAATCGCGTGTATTTTTAAGTACCTACAAAGAATTCTAAAATGTTTAGAAATTTAATTGTAAACACTTATAAATATAAAGTATAATCTAATTTCATTTTAGAAAATTAAGGACCAAAATAAAAAAGTCTAAACTAACCTAACCTAACCACATCTCATATGTTTAAATCCCAAAATACATTATTTTAACAAAACAACAATTCTGACGCAGATAAGTAAAAATGTACAACAATTTAGGATGAAATACAAAAAACCTTTAAGCAACATTAACGTTACATCGAATCGTCATAATTGAATCACTTAAACTAAGCGTAAGCGATTATTGCCATCGATTTGTCATTGGAAGCAAGCTTGATGGATCCTTGGATAGCTAGCTATTAGACGGTTAACGCAATTTTATGAGCGTTACCTTGCTTCAGATGGGCCGTTAAACTGTCGTCCCTGTCGTTAAACCTTATCGGACGCTGAAAACGCTTAAAACTTTCTACCGGCGATTTCGTACGCCCTCAAACTTTGTCATTGTATCTTTTTGTTTATGTTATGGCGTTTATAATATTTATTGACGATCTGCATGGAGAGGGTATTATATTGATTTGGCGTGGGTAACGCGTTAAATCCCCGGTAAGACAAATCATTGCCGGATCTAAGGGGGTGGGGGGGCAAGCTGATGGCTTATGCCGCGGGTGGCTAGTTCAGAGGGCGGCAAATTGAAATTTTGTAAACAGTATTGTAAAATACATTTAAGTGGGCAGGGCGGCATTTTACAATTTTTGCCCTGCCTAAAAAAATATGATATGGGGCCGAAACAAATATAAAAATGGCTAGGTGTGGCAACCTGTGTTCAAATAAATGTGAAATACATATGTATATATATCTAACACACAGGTACATATATCTAAAATTTATTTTGTAATTTTGAATTCGTCCTCTAACCCACAAACTATGACTATCCAAAAAATAAAGCTCTATAAAAAACAGAGCAGTTTTCCCACAAATTTTTTCACTTCATTCCATCCACGTAATTTTTTTAGGATAAAAAGTAGCTTAATATGATATTCCAGATTATAATCTATCAAATATCACGCACATCTGTTTAATCATTCGTCAATAATCTCTGAATATTCCAATATTCATAGATTATAGACGTACAATCTATTTCTTCATAATATTAGTAAGATTAATCTGTATTTCTTTTCAAATCGTATTATACCTATACCTTCAAAGATGAACTAAATCAAACAATGCTAAAATTTAGTCCACTCTACAAAGCTAACACCGAAATGTTAGTTCCATGATGTAATCGACTCCATAAGACATTTATTATTAAAGGAGTAACGTATACGTAACATAAGGATGTAGATTCCCATCCGGGCTTTTCCACCCGTTGAGCATATAACGTGTTAATCGTTTTTGCCAGGTACGTTACGTTGTAATTTATTAGCCGGAACATTACGTAACCCTTCCCTGTACATATTAACAAAAACTCTCATACAAGTACTAAATACCTATGGATCGTTTATCGATAATTTCTACACTATTCTAAATCAACAAAATGTGAAAAATCCTGAAAAAAGACACATGTTTTATTTTATGAGGTTTCATATAATCTAAGATTTTGCATATTTCTTTTGCACAGTCATGTCATGCCAATTGGTAAATTTGGCAAGTGCGAGTCGGACTCGCAGGCGAAGGGTCCCGTAGCATTACAGTTCTTTAAACAGCCAATTAATTTACATTTTATTTATTACGCAAACAGCAAAATCTTTTAAACCTCTTAAGGTTTAGAAAATTTCCCCTAAGTTGTGTCAAAATACTTAAATATTGGCCGAAATTTTTCAATTTTCAGGTTCAATAGCTTATATTATCGTATCAGATTATCATAAATATATTTAAAACTTTTAAGGATGGAAACATATTGAAATGGGAAAGTTTCTGGATATTTTTGTGTTCGTTAATCCATTATTGTCTGCACATTATAGTGTGCACGGGTATCCTCTCAAGATGAGAGAGGTGTAGGCCGAAGTCCACCGCGCTGGTCAAATGTTTCCCTAGATCCTAAAAATTAAATATTCCTTCTTACTTCTCTATCAAATAACTATTTAGTACGACCGCCAACGTAACTTAGCACAGGAAATTCATACTTAGATCTTATTCTTTGTACTGTTGATTGACTTACATTTATCAGTCGAGCAATGAACGTTGTCGATATTCAACTTTTAAGTAACTCTTTCACAGATCTTACAATTTTAAGAAGTCGGTTTCATGATTCTTATATAAAAGAAACTATTACAAGCTAATAATGTACGCTTTCCCGATGTAGTATAGTAGTTAAATGAGCGATAAACAAAGCAAAATTACTTGTCTTTATAAATCCTGACAAGTTTAAAGAATCTATACTTGAACGCAAACTCGGTTTTAATGACGGTGCAAAAGTGAGTTTATCAATATTAACTATTTCAACGTTTCGCTTTAGGTTACAACATAAAATTATTAAATCATTTTCGTGAAACAGAAATAAATTTAATATAATCAAACAATTTCTGTATATTGACTCAGTTCTGCACCTAACTGTATATGTGAACCGGCAATCGCACCCTACCACCGAAACGCAAGAACTGCTTCACAATAGGTGTAGTGTCTTCCGTTTCCTGGCGTTCCCGTTTAGTCCACAAATATAACTCCTGTATCAGCTTTAAATTAGGTTAGAACATAAAACAGAAACATAATCGCTTTCTACACTCATAGCTCCACAATAGGATTATCTCCTGTGTCATGGGTGTTTGTGTATTCGAATACACAAACACCTAGACCCAGAACAGAAATCTAAACTCATCATTCAGATGTCTGTCTGGCCGGGGATCAAACCCGGGACCCACTGCGTTTCAGACCGGTATGGTGACCGCTCCGCTACGCGGGTCGACAGAAGAACTCAGTAAGAACTTAGAACCAGTAAGTACGTTTGTTTATCTTGGGTTGATAATGATTAGCTTCTTTATTTGAAGTACATTTATTGCTGCATTTGAACGATTGCTTCCGGGCTTCTACGCTCATAGCCCTTATTAGGCCGCTTAATATACATACTCGTAGATTAGCACACAATCCTCCAGACTCTGAACATAATTCTAAATTCATTACATTTCTGGCTGGCAGGAAACCAAATTTGGAACGCTTAGACTATCAAATCTATATCTTAAACATATATTATTCAAAGCTATATAACATTAAGTTTATATACTAATAGTAGGCCACCGTGTCGTTCGTTTTTAATAATGGTCCCTTCAAACGTCACGATGATATATATGTGTTTTTATTTTAAAATCAGTGGCCCATCGTGGATTGCTGCCACCCATCGCCGTCACGTCATTTAGGAGAGAAAGAGAGACTAAATGTAAATATTATGCCGCCCCTATTAATAAAAAACGGTTATACTTCTAAAAAGGAAATTTTGCCCCTCCCCCCCCCAAAGGTGCCACGTAAGGACATGGCTCCCACTACTCCCTCAACGCACTACTTTACTGATTACAATGCAGATTTGTAGAACGTATATTCTACCGTGACATGTGGATTAGAACGCAGATAAGCCTTTAGTTGAGCCAAGATAGAGCAAAAAGCAAAGATAAGTGAGCCGGCAACCACGCCCTTCCACTGAAATACAAGAACTTCTTCACGCTAGAAATAGGTGTGGCGGTTGTACTTCCTCGGTTGAACTATATTGGTTCTACCACCTAGCGAAATTAGTCCTTGAAAGTAGCAAGGCATCTGTGATTGACTTCAAATAGAACCTCTGTTCTATAAGAAGTTGCTTAGAGATGTTCATAGACGGCAGTGCCCACTTACCATCAGCTGGACTGCAAGTTCGTTTGGTTGCCCGTGTTAAAAAAATAAGGGTTATTGAATAGTAATAGCTATACATAACTGAATCCTTGTGTACGACCTAAACTTATGTATTAACGGGAACTCGGTCGAGTTTAGCCGCGCGACTGAATTCATATGAATTTCAGCAGTCATGTTGCATACGTAAACTACTCGAAAACTAAGTTGCTCCAACTTAACTCATATCGTAGCAATAGGCATTCCAATTACTTTCAGAATATAGTCTTACTACATTAGTGCGTTGGGTATAATCTTACTAATGTTATAAATGCGAATGTTTGTGACAATGTATGTTTTTTTTTTATAATAAGTAAGAAGCAAACGACAAAGTCCTTATTAGTGGTTACTGCCGCCAATGGACATATGTAAAGAACTTCATACAGAATACAGGTTCTATCTGAAGTCGACCACAGATGCTACTCCCGAGAACTAAGATGGTCGCCTCATATGTAAGTGCGGCAACCACACCCTTCCACCGAAACGCAAGAACTGCTTCACGTTAGAAATAGGTGTGGCGGTGG
>DWNE01002226.1:0-19423 GCA_018249875.1 Cecropterus toxeus | reverse complement strand
GAGACAGTTTTATTGCTAAATTTGACATAATAACTGCTGAATAATTAAGATATGTTTAGGAAGTCTCCCTGCCTTTAAATTTGGTTCAAGCAAGTATAAGTGCCTTTATATAAAGGCGTATTTAGAGCATCGGAAAAATCGGTCCAGTGCGAGTCGGACTCGCACACGAAAGGTTCCGTAGCATTATCTATAAAAACGGCATAAAAATCACGTTTGTTGTATGGAACCTCTCCTTAAATTTAATTTTTTTTTGGTTTTTAGTATTTGCAACGGCAATAGATATACATCATCTGTGAAAATTTCAACAGTCTAGCTATCACGGTTCATGAGATACAGCCTGGGGACAGACAGACGGACAGCGAAGTCTTAGTAATTGGGTTCCATTTATACCCTTTGGGTACGGAAACCTACTAAAAATCTAGTCAAATAGTCAAGTTAAACATCGCGTCTAGTAAATTTCCGCTACATAAATTTCCTGATATAAATTTAACCATATTCTATAGTGTCTCCTTCCTTAAAAATATGACTATATTATACAAAATGATTCAGTGCACATATTCCCTACGCAGACCAAAAAACATAGACTTACACTTAGTGTACGAAAAAAAACATTAAAGAATATCTTTCTGTTGACTTGCGTTTTACACAGAAATTTAAGGCATTTTTATGTCCTACTCTTAGACACAAGTCTCTAACAACAGTTGAAGGAGGCCTGAAGCATATTCCACCGCGGACAGGGAGGGGTTAGTAGCCAACCCGTGTCGGATACTTCAAGATGCCCGTAAGCCCTCTTACGAGGTCTACCGACTGCGAACTGACCTATGATACTAATCGGGACCCACGGCTAAACGTGTTCTTCGAAGGACAGAAACGCGCATGACATTTTGTCACTAACCACATCCAATGAACTGCGTGCCTAGCAGTGTCGATACTGGTTTGAAACTTTTTGAGTGTAGAAAGTGTACATGTTAAAATATAACTTCTGACCATGCCCGATTATAAAAAGTAGACCTGTTGAGATCTATAGGACCCATGGGGCATGCTTCCACTGAATTACACATTTACAATAAAAATATTGTCTATTACTCGTACAGAAATTTTACCACTAACCAGTACAACCATCATTCGGCATGAAATAAAAAATTCTTATACGCTTTATTAACAAAATGCAATGCGCTTTATCGCTCAAGTGCAAGTACATCGTTGCGAATCTTCAAGGCGTAGTCTTTCTTTTTTGTCTGAGAAAACTGCGAATATACTGTATTACTGCGTGGTATGTCGAAGCGAAGCGTGGACGCATTAATAGTTAATGAACTATAATGGAGCGCTTAACGTACTTCGGACTGATATACGATGTATACGTTGTCTGTCTGGGTTGTGTATATGTTATTAATAGTGTACACACACCGGTTTGTTTGATACACTAAATTCTAAGCACCAAATAAATTGAAAAATAATATCTTAATACATCTTATTTAAATATAAAAGAAACTCATTTTTAACTAATCATCGCAAACTGAACTACTGAAGAAGAATGGAATTTGTACATGAAGGTAATTTTATGACGTAGAAACCCAATAACAAGGTTTTTGTTATTTCACCCCTAAGGAGTTATTAAAATATATATTAAATATTTGTATCCTTCGTAGTCTGAACGGACGAAGACGCAGAAAACAGCAAGTTTTACATATAAACGTAACTTCTAAGTAAGCACTAAGTGACTTCGCCCGGGTAACCACAAGCTTGCCATTTACGTTACATTTATGTTACCCGCATAATAATAGGGGAATTGTATACGCCTTAATTATTACAGATTTTGTCATATACAATGAGTATAAACGTATAACATCTAATTTATTGCACTGGCAAAGGCCGTGCCTTTTAATAATACTGTACAGGAAAAAATGTCTAGTATGGACTCCACATGGCATATTAAATATCTGTAAATGCAAAAAAATATTGCATCCTAAAAGTAGCAATGTTTTAAAATGCAATAAATAAAACAGAAACAAATTATTAAATACATATCGATAGACAGCTGCTTAGGCTAGAAATAAATAATTTCCAATATTTGTTCACCAGTTTTACTATATTATTACAAAACTTAATACGTATATGTTCAACAAGCAAAATTACTTCTCATAAAAGAGACCCCTCAACATGCGTCCTGTCAGAGATTATTTTATATAAAATGAGTAACGTGAATGATTGGTACACAAATTAATTAGTGAACGTAAGCAAGAAGCTAACAAAAGCTACTGTAAACCATGTTTACTATTAGCATAACAAGCAGACCCCTGAGGGGTAAATCATCAAAAAATATTTTTTTAAAAGGTCATCATTATATGAAGCTTTTATTAAAAAACAAATGGAAATATCCTTTTTCTTTCTTATATATAGATTTATAAGCATAAATAGAGAAGTACTATAGTTATAAAACGTGGGCTTTAGAAATTGCATCTTGCTGGAATGTTGCTGGAATCAGCAATATTGCTAGCGATACTCTTCTCTAGTATGTTGCGAGCTATTGTGCAACACTTTGCAATCTAGCCCGCTAACATTGAGCCTGTGTGGATATCTATATCAAATTATAACTGCAATATTACTAGCCTGTAAGGGAATTGCAGCAAGTATTGCACGTTGAGTCGACGACTATATTTGTCTAGACATTGCCTCCGAGCCTTTGATACAATAGGGCTTCAGATTCTGCTTCAAAAAAGACGTGTCGATCTGCCATTTCTTGGTATACGTATATGTATATATGCTACACGCGCTACATCCCAAACGGCTTGATTTATTACTACATATGACATATCATTGGAATCATCTCCGGTTGTATACTGACTATATAACAACTAGATTTTTTTAAATGGTTACGCCATTTAAAAAAAAGATTATTACAGAGATTTTTTACAATCAATAAAATATGAGTATTCAATGAAAGAATAGTAAATGGTCCATGCCAAAAATACAGTATAGGTACATATTATAATTTTATGTTACTATTTTAACGCAAACTCATAAAAAAGCTTTTAATTAAATATATTATTAAACAAAAAAACAATGAACATCAAGTAAAGGCAATTTGTTTACAA
The DNA here is from genome assembly GCA_018249875.1 of Cecropterus toxeus. Lineage (NCBI taxonomy): Eukaryota > Metazoa > Arthropoda > Insecta > Lepidoptera > Hesperiidae > Cecropterus > Cecropterus toxeus. Next base: position 16,328 of record DWNE01002226.1, on the reverse strand, counting down.
ACAGTCGCTTTTTATGTTTTAATATTTATAACAATGTTATTTGTATTAGAACCAGTTGAATGTTATTTGAAATTAGCAAACAAATGGACACGTAATTCATATACAGTGCAACATGATATATTAGGCTGTCTTTAGTCCAATTTTGATCACAAAATAACACATCCCCTCAAAACTTACAACTATTTAGTACGCGTAAGATCACTTAGAAGTGTTTAATCAACGCCTTGTACTCTCAAAGGATGTGGAGTAGTCTGAATAGCTCAATTATCTTGCTAACTGACCGCCTACCGTCGGCGCTAAACTTTTGTTACAACGATGTTATAAGGATATGATGTGACGAGGTTTGATTTCAATACACTCAAAACTTAATAATCACTTGAGAGATTTAACAAGAACAATCCTTATAAGCATACAACAGTATACGCCATACAAATAATCTAATGTTGTTATTGTTGCTAAAAGTGGAACTCGATAATTTGAAAGGCGGTTTCTCAAAAGGAGATCTTTTACTAAGTTAGGTTCACGTCTGTCACGCGTGCGTAGTCCGACAGTATTAGTTCGGAACGTGTTTATGTGTAAGATATGGAAAAAACTTCGATAGCGTTATTTAGAAATACTAGTTGCGCCATCTCTTGACGAGTAGCGGGAAGTCACAAAATAGTCACAAATAGTCACAGATTAGTCACAAATGGACATGCGTCAAGTTGTGTACATTTACTTCCGTAGGCGTTGCAGGCGAAAATAGGATTACGTACAAATGATGGGGAAATCTCATTCAAACATGTTCTTCTGCTTACCGATACGCCTAACCAAATACAGTAAATAAACTAAAACATTGACAATGTAAACCTATTTAGACTAATAAAAGCCGAGTAAAAGTACTATGTATATGTTTATATATCTCCGTCAACATCAAATTGCCAATTATAAGCAATGTAACCAGTCTTTATAAACAAAAACATAGATCAAACAAACCGATCCCCAAATAATTTGTTCAATATGCCAATATTTATTTACCTCCAACAATCATGTTCCGTTAGATCGCTACCGATGTATCACGGCCTAATGACGTATACGAAGTTATTACTGCCGGTTTGTCTGTTACAAAGTTTCCTACGATTCCCGCAATTCGTTTCTCGTCTATTCATCGCTTTGATTTCGTATCCGCTGCGGGCTCTTAATGATGTGGCCATGGAAACAGAGATAAGATACTATATGGATATTATTTATATGCCAATTTTGGATTTGTTAATATCGTTTACAAACTTGTAATTTTGACGGTCTTTGGTATGAAGGAAAACGAGCAGTAACTTCATAGTAATAAAAAAATGACATCTGAGAAATATATTTTTAACTAGTTAAAATAGTAATTTTAAAATCTTTAAGAAACAAACGTCAAAACCTATCAATAACAGTTACTGCATATTAGAAATTAAAAATTATTGTGATAAAAAATATAAAATACGATTAACATTATTCTATATAGAATAAACAAAAGTCATTAAGTGTGGGTGAATGCGGCATCGGTAAGTATATTTCATCGCCAAAAATATTCTACGAGTGTAAAAGTGCTTATCATGCCCGCTTAAGTCTACCGCCTGTTTCATAGCCTTACCACAAGAGGCGCCGGGGTGCCGACACTAACTCAATTACAAGCATCCGACTTCGTAAGGACCAATTCATTCGCTCCCCGAGATTTTTTCTTTTAGAACGCGAAATATCATATTATTCGTCTACTTGGGATTATTTAATTATTGGTAGTATCGTCTCCCTCTATAGAGTATCATCTTGTGTGTAATTTATTTTCGAGGTATTTTTTTTTAGTTGTATATAATTCTTTTTGAAATAGGTTTAAATGAAGACGTGTGTTGAACTTGGGGTTAGGTTAGGTTGGCCACGCAATATTCAAATTAAAATTATCAATTAATTCATAAAAAAACTCTTTCAATGGGATTGTAAAGAATATGACAATAACCATCAATTTGGAAGGTTTCCTTATGGCAAAGAAGCGACGTTAAGTATTTGCATAGCAATTTGGCTTAAAGCAGAAAGAACAGGATTTTGGCAAAGTGGTAAAACGAGTATAGTTCGCTGAGGTACCACCGTCACATCTATTTTTACTATTTTTAGCATAAAGTATGTACTTGCATTTGAAGGATTATGGAAGGGTGTGGTTGCCGGCTTACTTACATATAAGCGAGCGCCTTAGTCTTCGGGAGAAGCAACACAACTGTTACTAACTTCAAATAGAACCCATGCTCTATATGAAGTCGCTTGCGCATAGGCGACAGAGACCACTTACAGATGTAATGTTTTTCAGAAAAATAAAATAATGTTCTATTATTTATCTGATTTAACAGTTACTTGTTATATTTAAAAACGTGTATGTAATATATACTAATAAATTCTTCAAATAATTAGGTGACAGATTAGAGACCTCATCCACTATATAGGTAAATTTCTCTCCTAGAAAGTTATTATGTAATTTCGCAAAATAATCAAGCTTCACAGCAGTTAACAATGTTACGGACATTTCTTATGCAGATATCTGAAACAGTTTCGTAATGTCCTGGCCAGCTTAGGGAAGTTTTTGTTACCTTCTCAAATAAACGGTCCGCGTACTGAAGTCGGGTACTGCAGAATAGTTTATGAAGTAGAAATTCGATAACGTTGAAATTCCACTCTGCAAATACCGTCGAGTTGTCGTTTTAACGTGCTACTAGTCGTTCTGTGACATACGGCTCGCAAGAACGTGCAACACGAAAATGATGAGTGCTACTATACTGGATTAAGTAATATTTTTCGTTTAAAATTAATACCTACGATAAGAATTTTTTTGTTAACCGTAACCGATGGGGCGGAATTCGTAAAACGTGCTTTTTGGTTCGAATGACAATGATTAGCTTGATCTTCTAAATATAACATAGCGGACGCTCCAAAATGGCGAACCTATTGTTATTTATGCATTCACATGGGTATCAAATGAAAAGTTATATTGTAGCTTTTTGTATTTTGATCAATGAAGATATTTATTTACTATTTGAGAAGTACACGTTAGTTCAAATACATGTTTTTTGCTATTTAAATGTACTTCCTCTCTCTCTCTCTCTCTTTCTCTCACCCTATCCAATAAAGTCAATATGACCGTTTGTTTGGCAACACGTTTCTAGCTCTCAAGCCTAACCCCATATGTGGGTATGCATGGCAAAGTAGTAACATTAAATACTGTATTAGAAAATACATTCCTATTCTAGTTTAAACACTAAAAACATCGAAGAATCTTATCCGAAGAGTCCCGTTTGAGCAGCGAAGAGTTTGCCGAGCTCTGAAACTGTAAGTGCCTACAGAAATTTTCACCAAGTGAACTCGAGAACTAACATGAGACGCGTACGTAAAGTTCGAGTGAAAATATTTATTGTAACTGAATTTGATCCGACAGGGTTAAGTTGAGCAAACAACCCTGTACGTGGGAAATATTTTTGAATGTTGTTGTTATAATATTTACTTTGTTTTGGTTATCATACACGTATATTTTGCATACTTATATAATATATACTATAAAGTATAGTTTGTGGGTTTAAATTACCTTTGACCATCGCCGTATCTAATTTTGCACTACAGCAGTGCAGGGCCGGAAAGAGTAAGGATCTAAATATATCAGGTCACAAAGCATTCTAAATTAGCCCTCAAAATATGGCTCATTTATGGTCAATCTCAAGTAGAAATCCAATACAATATGGAGTAGATTTTAGGCCTGGAAATAAATCATTTTTTTTAATTATATATTTTTGTTATATTGTGATGTTAAGAAATCCGTTTCATCTGATTCTTATAGTATAGGTTGTAGACAAGTAATTAGTCTGCATATTAGGGAGTTCGCCATATTTCTTTTATAATGATATCATGTAGCAATTATGCATCGTCGTCCAACTTGAAAGTAAGGTGGAGTTAACTGTTTTAAAATTCAGTTACAAGATTTAACAAGCTGAATAAAATTTGGTCGAAAACGTTTTCCTTAAGGATGACTATATATTCAACAGACGACAATAACAAGTTCTTAAGTAAAGTATTGTATATAGAAGAGGAAACCAACACGTGAAAATCCTAAAACCAAACCAGACTACAATCGCCCAGAGAATTAAGAATGTAAACAGTTTAAAACACGGTTTCAATTTGTTTCCAGTGCATAAAAAGCGAAACAACGGTCACTTACTCGTTACTAACCATTCAGAACGTAACAGCAAATAAGGATGTGAAAAATTAATCGATTATTTATTTCAGAATAATCGCTTTTTATAAAACGATTTGTTGACCATAAATAAGCGATTTTTAAATTAATCTATTGTTTATTTTACAGCATATTTTCGTTCTTTTTTGCCGTAGCTTTGAATTGCTAAAAAAAATATTTATTTCGTAGTTTCACGTACTTTCAAAATGTAAATAGAAGCTTTATAACACAATTACTTGCAACGCCATTTAGGCCCTGTTATTTGTGGTGTTTTGCATAAAAACAACAAAGTTTTTGGGGATTACGCTGTGATAAAAACAATAAAAAATGATTTTTGGAAAATAGATTGTTCGATTAAAAAATAAAATCAATTAATATAAAAATCGATTTGTGCCCAGCCAAGTCACATCCCTAACAGCAACGTTCAACCGATTTGCATAGGAAAGTGTGGCCGCCAGAGGGCGGCGAAAACAAACAGGTAACGCGATCTTGTTTAAAACAAACATCTGAAGCGATTTTTAAATGCACGGGAGCTAGTTTAAGCATTAAACTTATAAATGTACATTTTATCTAAATAAAAATATTAACCTCACTGAAGTAACTTGTCAGGAGCAACTCATCGTCTCGAGCCGCCCTACCAAGCGACCCCGAGAAGGACGGTGGCATGTGTGGTCGCATGTCATTTTAAACACCTGAAGACATGGTGAGAGTAAATGCTCGCCGGGAAAGGGCCCGGAAAGGGGCACCGCGCTCAAAGGACTCCGGTTGTGTTCCGTTGGAGTTCCCGGAGTCCTCCATACAGTGCTGAGGACGGCCTCCTGGGGGGGTTTAGTGCGGTAAAAATCCCACATAACCCGGCGTTGCTCCCACAGCGTCGGGTAACTTTTGAATAAAGATAAAAAAGAGGAGCAACTCATTCGACGAAAAATAAGTGTGCTAAAGGAGATAATTATTCAAACTCAGTTCTTAGGCGTAGTAACGCCTGTGGTCTTGACAAAAACTTTTCTGGAGGTTGTATAAACATGTTTATGAGTGGTAACACCAACTTACTATCAGGAGAACTGTACAATCGTTTCTTAAAATATATAAAAATCATAAACATTTCAAGGCTCCTATAAAGCGTACAGAAATTAATTTTAATAAACATACAGTAATAACGATTATTAACAAAATATATTTAAAAAAATGAAGAAATGCTTAAAGACATTACAAACATTTATGGGTTAAACTTATAATGTTACTATTCATCTAACTGATACCTTGCATCATCTTTAGAACAAAATTACAATAAAATTTACAATAATAAATAACTATTTTTGAATGATTTTTTAAATACTCGATCAAAAGATCTTTTCTGCAGCTGAGCTCTCGGTCTGCAAAAGTATAAACTCCGCCAGAAGTTCCTTTGGCCCAGGCGCAAGTGAAAACAATAATAATAAAAATATATTCTTAGCGCCTTTATTCCTATCTCAGTTTTCCTAAGCCGCAAGACATAAGCGGAGGCGATTAATACACAACAACCTAGGCTGCAAGCCTTTATATGATGTTGCTGAGCCTGTGTTCGTAAAAAAAATAGGTGAGTACTGAACGTTCTACGTCAAATTTTTTTGCCAACGCGGGCTACATAGAAGCTACATTAGGCTTGATGGCCGCATTTGGTAGTGTCTGAATTTGTTTGTCGAAAAAGAGAGTCATCGATAGAATTAAAAAAAAACGCTAGATGAAGAAACAAATAGTCAACAAGAACATTTAAAATTGAAAAAAAACAACAGTACTAAAAAATTCTCTATCGATTTTGGTCTTCTAGGATAGATTTTAGGAATGTTCATCGACCGCTAGAAGACTTTCTAGGCACACCCGCGACCGTAAAGAACACCGCGAGTTGTCGACCGCTGTGATCTTAGACATTGCTCCAAATGCACTTAATTAATGGGAAACATTTAAAATGCGAAGTACACTATATAATAAAATACCTATTAGAAATTAACACAAGGGTGTTTCCAATTTTAAGCATTTCTTTAAGCATTTCTAAGTAAAAAATGATACTATGCCACTGAAAATGATTTGTGTTGAAAGTGTTGTATTTAAAGTTGTATTTAAAGATTGAAATAGAAGTCGTCAAAGTCGAACCACAAAGAGTTCCTTTATCAATGATATTGAAAAGGCTTGAGAAAAAACAGCCAATACACCGTCGTCAGAAAACACCGTCTCGTATAAAAGCTGTGAATAGAATAATTTACATTTCATTCAAAAATGTGACCGAACTTTTCCTTGTAAAGTTTCTCTACTATCTCAGTATAGTCCCTGACACAACAAAAGACGAGATATTTCAAAGCGTAATCTTTAAGACGACTCCTATTGTAAACCGAAATGTGGGTAAATCTGTATGAAATATAATAGTTTATCTGATTCTTCATGACTTTAATCCTGTGTACAAAATATTTTTAGCATTTACAAGATAATGTAATTGAGTTTGATTTCGCGACACATTATTGGCTACTGGATAATGGCTATATCTTATTATAATTATTTATAATATATCTTATTATAAATATAGATTTGTTAACAAACAAGTCTTATAATATTCGTCTGCTGCGAGCCAACTGCTCATCGCTCATCGACTACGTGCCACTTTATCAATCCAATACTATTTTATCATGTCCATCCTTCATCCTTTTGAGGGTGGATAGATGACGACGACAGACACGACGCCTCTCAAACCGGTCCTTTTCCTTTTGAATTCAACGGATTCCCGCTGTCTTCTTCAGGTCATCGGTACACCTGGTCGAGGACCAGTGCTCCTTTTGCACAAACGTTGTCGCCACTCGAAAACTTTTCTTCCTCCTTTGCGCATCTTTATTCCCCATCCCGATTATCTACCATGTAATTCTTACTATCTCCTTTTATAGTCGTAGCAAAATTTACAAGCGACATTTGCTCACCTCATCACTCCACATCACGACCATGTTATATCTCCAATACTTTTCCACCATCAAATTCCTTCTAGCTATCTCCTTTTACAGTCGTAGCTAAATGTACAATAAAACTATTTTATAATAAGATATTTCTGGCCGGGATTAATAGCCCATCATTCGCCTGCAGCGCGACAGGTGCTCAACTTGTCATTTCGCGCATCGGCCGCGTTCCGTGTAATCCAGCTAATGCTTGTCGCCTTACCATTTACCCTACTCTTCTGTCTCCAGCTTTCGAGAATAATGTGACTTTGTAAATTGTTATTTATATAGGTTAGTTGAAAAGGTTTTTTGGTTAAGTCTATTTATTACCTGTTAAGACGTTTAAGCAAAAACACTAGATCAGCGGTCGAAGTTGGTGATAATTAATCGCTGATTACGATGTAAATCGTTTAAAGCGATTACTTCAGAACGATGTACTAAACCAAAATTTTATTTAATTTATTTTTAACTTTATTTATTTTATTAGTAAGTTAGAAGTTACTTACATATTTGTCAAAAAATATATAGTAATACATTTTTTACACTTATTAGTTCAACTACTTAAGCAATTTTGACCTAATGTTGAAATATATTTGATTCGAATAGATTTTATTATCATAATTATGTGATAATACCTGTTCCAATAATATTACGTTTTCGTATCAAATAAAGAACATTCCTTTTAAAGTCGATAAAAATCTAGTTCTATTTCACAAGTAATATTCTTCACAAGATAAAACTGCGTTTATGTACATAACAGACGATTCTAGTAAAATGCTAATATAATAAAAACAAATAGTAGGGGCATTACTTAGTTGTAGTGTAAGTCTTGATGTAGACGAAAATGGGAAATTGCTCTTCGTGCTTAATTCTGGGAGCGAAATAGTGGATTTAAAACATTGTGTTTTATGACGTTGCAGTGGTATCAGACTCAAGTATTTTAGTACTGTTTTATTATAACTACCCCCAACCTCGCATAAATAAAGTTGCGTCGTAAACATTACATTTTAACTCAGATTAATGATTCATATCGTAATTATAGGACTCAACAAAGCTTCCTAATACAATAGTATAATAGCTACATTATAAATGTAATTAATTAATAGTATAGTTACTTTGTCTGTTAGTTATGTTATTTATGAGGATAGAGTACAGGATAATATTATACAGCGCATTTATTCATTGAGCGTTAGAAAATACAGACCTGTTTCCTAAAATCTTTCCTGAATACTATAATATAAGACTTATCAAAAAAAAGTTGCGATAACGGTTCTCCTTTAAGTCCTATGACGCATATTCGCCTGCATTGGTGACGATTCCATGCAATAAATAGATAAAAAAGCTCAAGGCATTCCTCGAACGATAGATACCGACGGCATTTTGTCTTATTTTTCGTTTACAATGGAGGTGGGCTTCAGTGCAGTGTGGTCGCAAATTGCACAAAATTGCACGTCAATCCAATATGCAACCACGCGCTGCCGTCTCGGCGCTTCGGGCCGGTCTGAACCGGTTACAACTGGATACGTCCGGCTAAAAGCAGAGGGATCTGGTTATAACTAGGTAAAGCTTTGGAACAATCAAGGGAATTTGTCAGTACGATTGTTTGACAATTGGTTGAACCAGTTCGAAATGATTACGTCTGAATATAAGAGTGTTATGTATATAATCGGTTATTCCGGGTCTTAGATGAGACAATATCATTATTTTTTATAATCTGTTGTTACTCTGTTAGTTATCTCTTATCTGTATCCACTTGTTAAAATGTAACCTACAAACTTACTACATCGAAGCAATTTCTTTCAATGCGCCGGATGTACATGCATAGTAGAAGTCTGAATGGAATTATAGCAAAATACCAATTTATTTAAAAAAATAAATATTTTTTTAGAATATTCAAACCCTATTCTAATACTAACTCTGCCATAAAACCACCTAATGGCAGGGTTTTTTCAAACAAAGCCGGTACTGCACAAAATTGCACGTCAATCCAATACGTAGTCACGCGCACTGCAATCTGCCCGCTTCGGGCCAGTTTGAGCCGGTTCTACAACGAAACCGGTTTTTTCTCTACTATGGTTAAAAGTTTTATGGCACATACTAGTTTTTGCCCACGACTTTGCCTTAATTTTAATAACAAGAATAATAATAATAATAATCATATATTTCATAATCATATATTATTTAAGTTCGCATAATACCTTTATGCGAACATAGAACAGTTATAGTCAATTACGTCCGTATATGTAAATCTTGATTTCGAAATATACTTAAGATAATATCTTAAGTATATTTCGAAATCAAGGTTTATTTTGCTCTCCTATAAGAAAATGGACACATTTGTCACCCGATTGTGACGTAAAAACATTACATCCTTCTGACAAGGAGGGTAATGTTTTTATGTTGTTGAGTGTATATTTGTATGTATGTATGTTTGTATTTGCGCGCTAAGGATCAAACGGTTAAACGGATTGAAGAATAACATGGATTATATAATTTTAGAAATGGAGATACTTTGCCGATGCAAAATGGATATGTTCGTCATAATTTAATAAACCGGTGTTAACCGTAGGCTCAACCCAGTTCATACCACTTCAGCCCGGTTATCTTACTATATTTAAACGGATTGAAAAACAAACGAATCAGTACCTACCGCCTTCGATTTCCAACCTCAAACTTCCAGTGCGATACAATGACCGATGTTCAAAGGGTTAATACAGTTCAGTTATAGCAGACTTGAGCTCGATAACGAAATACGAACACTTTGAAACAATAACTGTTAGCAGATAGTTCGCGGCTCCATAGCTCGAGTTGCAGTTTATTCAAATTTTACTCGGATGCGTTTCCAAGATTGGAATGAACTTAGACTATCAGTTTCAGCTTCGGCACTGTTTTATATCGTTTTGTTCGGAAGTTATATCTCGCTTTTATCGTTCGTAAAATTGTATTGTAAACGTACGTTTACAGTTCTAAAAATAAAGGCAAAGTTGAAGTTTTCTAATAATTGAATATAAAATGAAAATAATAGGCTTTATCGGGTTCTACTACTGAATTGAACTCACCAACTACTACTTCATAACTTTTTTTTTATAAGAATGATGTAGCAATCGAGCATGCAGTCCACTTGATGGTAAGTAGTCATTGCCGCCCATGGACTTCTGTAAGAAGCATCATATAGAACTGGGGTTCTTACAGAAATTATCACAGGTGCATTGCTACCCCTAAGAACTAAGATGGGCGCCTCATATATAAGTGAGCTGGCAACCACACCCTTCCCCCCAAACGCAAGAACTGCTTTATGCTAGAAATAGGTGTGCCGGTGGTACTTCCAACTTAGATATAATAACAATAATAATTAATCTAAATTGTGTGTATACAATTCATAAACAGCAGAAGTGAAACTCAATAATAAAGACCTCGTTTAAGCAATCTCTGCAGCCCTAATCGGACGTCTTATTTCGCATACACCAAATTTGAGCTCTTATACAAGCTACGAAATAACATCGTTATCGTGATTCAGAAAGAAGAACAGCGTCATCTAATTCATCATCTTCTTCTTCATCTTCGTAACGCATTTCGGTTACATCAAGTTTCAAATCACCTTTCAACTGAGTTTTTATGAACTTCTACTTCAAAATAATTATGATAAAAATATTAGTCTAAAATCTTAAAAAAACTCTCACTTTAAAATGATAAAAAAACTAAAATCATATATTCAAATCAACGATTTTTAATCAAAATGATAAAATCATGAGCATAAAATCTTTCTAAAACTATACAAGAAGGAAGTCTTCAGCTCACGTAACCGAATACCTTCTACAATTGAAGATACAATTTCGTACTCTGGCCTATAAAAGGGGCATTATAACATAAGCATAGCGTAACAGCGCATTAGCGACGCTCTCGCTTACATATTTACGAAAGTATCTCATTCTATGTCACAAAGACTTGGGATATCATGTTTATGTATGACGGAAAGCCACTAGGCGTCAAAGTGTGTAATGGGGCATTACAAAGATGTTACGTGTTACTCAATGTTCCCTTAGAACTTTCGTCGTAATACCAGACTTATGTTTGATTTAGAATGCTTGTATCAAGAAAGCCAAGAATTGGGAGTCTACAATGTGAGTAAGTTTGTGGGAAATGGTTAGACGAATAAAATCTTTATAGTAATGAACAAAAAAATACACACCGACTTTACACTGTTTTCTACTTAACCCTTAATATCGTTACCCTATTACCAGAAAATAAAATTGTATTTGGTATAAAATAAAGATTTCCTGTACAATGCAGATAAAATTGTTTGGCCCAAAAAAATGAGATACATCGGTATCTCATTTTTGAAATATTCATGTTCATACGAATTTCAAACGCTATCACTATACCTAATGAATTCAGGAAACAGGCTTGTGTGAAAAAAAATTGAATATACAGGACTTAAAAAGATTTCATCAAAAACGCTTCACGTCTATAATGTCCCAAAAGTGTCGCATCAACTCTTTAATTGTTACATGATTTTGTATGTTACTCTTATAGAGTCACTACAATTTATATCTAAGACATGAAACAGTTTCTGATTAATCTTTAGCAAATTCTACGTCGATAAATATGGTAAGAGCTACTTTCTTCATTTTATTCGTCTGATGAGTTGCGAATCAGCAAGCGTGGGAACACCCTAACACAATTTCAAAACCACGTTCCTAAAGAAAAGAGGTTGTCTATTCGCGTATGTAACTTCCATTTCAATCCTCGATAGCAAATAGTTGAGTCGATATCAGTACATAAATTAAGCACCATTTAATTTCCGCGTACACACACAATGTCCGTTAATTTGCTGACAACAAAGTGGTTTTGTGGTCACAATCGCATCAGTAGATGGCATCGGAATATTCAATTAAACAAAAGCCACGTTTAAATTTTACCTGCAATTTATTAATAGGCCGCGATCGAAACGAGACGATCCGAGCTTGAGTTTCGTGATGTAAGGTTGATACTATTGATAGTAATATATATTAGTGGGTGCCATGGACACACAAAGACAAATACACGAACATCCAAACCCAGAACAGAAATCTAAACTCATCATTCAGGTGCCTGCCTGGCCGGGGATCGAACCCGGGACACACTGCGCGTTAGATCGGTATGGTAAACGCTCGGCCACGCGGGTCGTCTCTATTAGATACCTACTAGCTTTTATCAGCGGTAATTCGATCGGCCTTCGGTTATCCAGCAAAGTACAGTGGAAATAAGAGGTATTATGTCTCCTACCTAAATACTACCTAATAATACCTAATACCACTTATACCACTTTGCCGCTCACTTTCATAGGAAGGAACCATTTTAGTCCTTTGCAATAGTAAAGCATTTGTGATTGACTGCAAATAGAACAGGGTTCCAATAAACTAATACTTGAGAACTAATAAAAAACTTTAGATTTGTCATATCTAAATTTTTCATGCCAAAAATATATCTGTATTCCTGTATATCCGTGCAGATTATGTTGAAACTTTTCGCTAACATTTAAATGAAACGGTCCAGTAAAATAATATTTCAACGTAAATAAAATATAACATTCCAACTTCATATTTACAAATCGCGTCATATTTGTAATAATCCGGTTCTATACTGAGTCATAGAATAAAATCCTACAAAAATGGATACATTTTTTGTACAGTTTTTTATATCACGTACGTTATATGCTATATGACGTTATAACGTATCTTTTTACACGACATCACTATACATTGACGCTGTATCGTTAATGAACGCGACCCATCGGATAACGCGGTTCATTCAATGCGTGAATGCACATAGAAGAATGCGATTCATGAAATGTACGGAACGAATTTTTTAAAACATTTCTAAAGGCACAGTCGTTGGTTGGGTTTATAGAATTACTGTAAAAACAATGATTTAGTGCGTAAAATTTAAATTTTATTTGATGTATACTTAATATTCGTTGATAATGCAGCTGGGGTATGATTGGAGCTGGGGTAAAGCCGTACGATTGAAATTGTGGACTAAATTGACCAAATTTTATAAAATTGGCCATCTCACATGCCTTGCCATGAAAATTATGTACCTGCTTTATACAGCGAATTTCTATAAAGATGGCCTAATGCGGCTACAATTTGAGTAGACTGATTTTACTCTCCAACTACAACTCCAACCCAACTCACCTTATGTAGCTAACTATAATTAGTAACAAGACGTAATGTTATGTCGATAATGATATACAAAGATACATTATTTTCGAAAAAACTAAGTTACAATGCCTTTTTCGTATTATTTAAGTACAAAAAGCATACTGTCAACCTGGTAATGTGAGTAAATGAGTGATAATTCCCGCAAATGGAAATCAACTCCGTATAGGAGTTCAATCGTAAGCTGGTCACATATGCTTTGCAAATGAGGTCTAATATGGTCGTCTTATATGTTAGGCAATTGTAATTTACTCTTTTATCGAAACGCAAGACCCACTTTACGCTAGAAATAAATGTGGTACATCTCCAGTCGACTCTACTCTTTCTACCACTTATTTTTCATACATATGACAGCCTAATAGTCCTTCAAATCAATTCAACTACAAACACAGTCGCATGTCAAGACAAATCAACTTGTTCCAATTATGGCACTAAATATCATATAGAAAGAACAGTTACGTGCCCCTTCTATATGTAGCAGTTATAAAGCACAATAACGTGTCTATAAACTAGTTATATCGTCAAAAACATTAAAACGAAAAACCCGACTGCTTAAAACGAATTAATAATATTTATATTATTTAACGCTTATAGTCAAAATAGACAATATATATTATATACTTTTAGATTGGTCTATTTACTACGTGTCATTTGATACCAGTATTGTCGTAATAGTAAAAAAAGTCCGTCCCTCCACCCTTTTCCCTCTATTTCCAGGCGCCATTTTTTTTAAATTATTTAACCTATGTCACTATGCAAACTGAGACTATTGTAAAGATATGTCACACGTCACAATCCGCCAAGCCGTTTGGGCTGTAGCGCGTGCCAAAGAAATGGACATACAAACAAATATAAACGCTCAAAAAACAGTACCCTCCTTCTGACGCAGTCAGAATGTAATATTGGTTTACTTCCGGTTTATTTTTCCGGAAGTAAACAAATATTATATGCTGACTGCATCGATCTGTCGCAGCTATTTCGGGCCACACGCTGTCTAATTCTAATTGTCTGAAATGCCTGCCACGTCTGGCAATTCAAACACATAAATAGTCTGAATCAAAACAGCAGCTGTACTTACTTGAATAAATTAAAACTTTATTAATCACATCTAACGAACTATCAATATATTGTAACAGTATAAAAAAACGGTTTAGTCGTAACGACCCAATCAACTAGGTCGAAACATCGACAATAAAATTATTTATTTAAAAAACCGCGTATCATGGGTATACCTTACACAGTAAAATGAATCAGTGCCACAATAATATTAGTATAGTATAATTAATATAATTATATCATATCTATTAATATATTATTTAAATAACTCGATAAATAACGTTATCAATATTAAAACTATAAGAATATTTCATCACAATTTTCATAAATAATCAAATAATTACTTTCGATTCTTATAACCATAAAAACTGAAATTGGTTATTCAATTATCAACTTATAAAGAATAGTTATTATTATTAGGACGACGTATAATGAATAGTTATTAAAAAAATGAAACTGTATGGTAATAAATAACAGGTGGACGCAATCGATCCCAGACAGTTATTTTGGAAGCATCCCGCTGCCGACAGCATCAATGTCACTTCTAATTGAAGTATACGCTGTATCACTCTGTGAACTTAAATACGAAGTCTATATTTGAATACAATGGATACAAAAATTATTAATAATCCATACTGATCTCTCATATCAAAAACTAGTAACGCTCGCGGTTTTGCCGCAACTAAATAGAAAAAAAAACAAACAGACATAGCGTGATGTTATATAGCCTATTGCCTTCGTCGTCATCATCAGCCGTCTGAAAATCAAAAGTGTCACTTTTCAAAACAATAACCTTATTAATGTTTTCGTAGTTTACCAAAAATATTTAAACAATGACATAAAATTTGTCCTAAACATATAAAATATGGTATTTTGTCAAAAATTAAACGAACTTATTTCAAAGGAATATATATTTATTTAGAGGTTTTTACGTCATATTTAGGTCGATGAAAACAGTGAAATATTTTGTTTTTTTTTTTTGCATTTTCGATATGCATATAATTCTAAGTAGTTGTTTAAGTACTTTATAACTACAATCACATAGTTTTGTAGTGATGACACCTATACAGTTTTGCCCTCAAATTACATTTCAGTCTATACAGTAAATTGATTTAAACACGCGAATTTCAATAACGTAATCTTTACAAAAACGCGGTTTGAATTACAGCATTCGAGTGGGATGCAAGCTTGTGCAGATCAATACTGCGCCTAAATTTGGACTGGGAACACGCTGACGTGGCCAAAACGTGTTCTTTTGTCGCAGAACTCAACTCCTACGGTCATTTACGAACTGATTGCGCTTGTACGAACGAAATTACGGGTTTCAACGTTACATTTCGCTCGACAGTCTTCTTTGTTCCTTATGGAGTTTTCGAAGAAAACTTAAATGAGGAAATAAACCGTTTTCCTGTAAAATTATATTTAGGACCAATCAAATTAATGATGGATCGAAGCATTTTCCTTAGAAACGATCTGAAAATAAATAAACCTATTAAAGTAGTAAAAGTCAGTAATGGCTTAAGTGTTCATAAATTGATCATACAACTTTAATAAAGGCAAAAGCATATTTTAAAAAGTGTACGAGAGTAATTCAAAAAGGTTTTAAAGTCGGAAATCAGGCGTCGGCAATAAAATAATAATAAAAAAGTAAAAAAAATCTTTCGTAAAAACTAAGGAAAATGCTTATGCTTACAAGATTTGGCTCGTGATTATACACACGAGCCAAACTTGCTACCGACATACCAAGAATTTAAATAATAACGGGCTATGCATGGCGCGCCTAATGTTTTACTTTAAAAGTAATGCCCTCAACCTTGCCATATAACGAAGCCTAATATAATAAACCAATATCAGATAGATCCGAATTCGATGCGATACAAAGCGTCAATG
>DWNE01002225.1:0-19425 GCA_018249875.1 Cecropterus toxeus | reverse complement strand
CTTTTATATGAGGCGACCATCTCAGTCCTCGGGAGTAGCAACGCATCTGTGATAGACTTCACATAGAACCCCTGTTCAATATGAAGTTGCTTACAAATGTCCACGGGCGACAGTAACCACTTACCATCTGGGGGGCTGCTTGCTCGTTTACTACTTCATATTTATATAAAAAAAAGACTTCACATAGAACCCCTGTTCAATATGAAGTTGCTTACGTCGACGTAAACGAATGAAGACGTCCATGGGCGGCAGCAACCACTTGCCATCAGGTGGGCTGCTTGCATATTTATAAAAAAAAAACATTGTATAAAAGACAAGATTGCGACAGGAACTAAATATATACTTAGCATAAAGAAATAATGAATACAAAAAATCCGACTGCATAACACAAAATTTTTGTTCATAATATTTTTATTCAACCCTTATATGAGTTTTGTCAAGATACTCAAGTAAAAGTATTAAAATATGACTAGATAAGTTTGTTCTATTTACTAGCTTTCATTTGATACACATGCCCCCTTTTCCTCTATTTCCAGGTGCCATTTTTAAAAATTATATAGCCTTTGTCACTCTGCAAGCTGAGACGATTCTAATGATATGTCATACGTCACAATCCGTCAAGCCGTTTGGGCCTGCCTTGAAATACGTGCCTGAGATTCGAATATCAGACCCTCGATTGACAAATTGATCTCAAAATTGCAAATTATTTACTTAACGATAATTTAATAATTGAATTAATACGTAAAATAGTTAATATTTCATTAAATAGGTAATTAAAAGTCGTAATTAAAAACTTACGCGTCTGTGAATCTAAATGAAAAGGCGCACGTTTATTCAAAACCATTTTATTTAGACCTCCAAGGGTCCTATATTCTGCTCGCGTGTGATTAATGAGTACAGTTCCTTGAACTTGGAATTGGTATTATATATATATGTATTATATAATATTTATATATACATATCATATATTTAAAAATATTAAAAAATCTAATTGTAAGAGGTTCTCACGATATTTTCAAGAAGACCATAGTTTGTACGATTTTAAGGAATCCCGTACCCAAATGGTAAAACCCGTTTTTACCATTTGGGTACCCTATTCGTTTTCTTTTATTAATATGAAGTAGCAAACGAGCAAGCAGTGACCTGATGGTAAGTGGTGATGGACATTTGTAAGCAACTTCATATAGAACAGGGGTTCTATATGAAGTCTATCACAGATGCGTTGCTACTCCCGAGGACTGAGATGGTCGCCTCATATAAAAGTGAGCAGGCAACCACACGGATCGGGTTGAAATTTGGCATGCACATAGATGTTATGACGTAGGCATCCGCTAAGAATGGATTATGATCAATTGTACCTCCAAGGGGATAAAATAGAGGATGAAAGTTTGTATGAAACTTTGTCAATTTTAATACCTCTTAACGCGAGCGAAGCCGCAGGCACAAGCTAGTACGTTTATATAACACATCTTATTATTATTGTTATTTTTATTTGACACTTGATATTTAACACTTGGCTTACCATCAGCAGATCTGCATGTTCATTTTCTACTTCAAAAATAAAAACACGACTAATGAATACGAATCGATCACTAATAAGTCAAAAATACGTGTTTAAAATTCAAAGGATGTACCCCAGCTCCAGATATACAGGTCGGTAATTGCCTGGGGAGACAGGGGTGTAAGCGTGAAAATTACACAAGAAAATTTCTCCATTCAGCATCTTCGTGTTTTCTCAAGATGGCGGGCGGTGGGCGGGAAACGGCTCCTCGTGTAATTTTAGAAGGCTGTTTTTGTTAGATTAAGTTACAAGAACGTAAAATATAATTTAATTGGCATAATACCTATTTAATGTGGAGATATTTTTGTAAGGTACACACATAGATTTATGTAACCTGTAATATTATGTTGTAACATATATTTGTTTTTTTATTAAACTTCGTGAACTGTCAAACATTTGTTTCTGTGCAATTTATCAAATATTAAAATGTTAACTTAAGTTTATTTATTTTTCGCACATGAAATATATCTGGTTAATGGCAGTATGCTTTTGATTATAAATAGCTATACAATTAATATGTAATTTTTTATATGTCCAATGACATACATTATTAACAATCATTGATCATACGTATTCGTTGATCATAATTAGATGATTCGTTAATACGATCAAAGTAAATCATATTTACTTCTGATTTTTTAATATAATTAAAATAACTAGTTAGTAACTTTGTTAAAAAAAGTAAAATAATGAAGCATTGATAGCCTAATGGTTGAACCTCGTCTTCTCTATCGAAGATCCGAGGTTTGAATCCCAGGCACGCACTGATGATTATACATTCTGGTCGAGCAACACTTGTTTTACCTTGAAATGTATTGTTTGATTCAATAAAATGATAAATGCAATTAATTGTCTAAACTTTCAGTTGCTACCTACCCCGCGGAACAGGAAGTCAGCACAATAGCTGCGTGCCGCTTCTTTGATCAACCCTTTAATTAACGCACACATAATTACAATAATAATTAGTACCAAACATATGTGTGTCATTACGTAAAGCGAAAGTAAGTAGATTTACTTATTTATTTATAAGTTTTAGTACACAAAAAACGCTTTCTGCACCCAGACATAGAAAGCAGAATACACAAACACCCAGACACAGAACGGAATCTAAACTACTGCTAAGGTATGAGGATGATGAGCAGCTAGCCTAATGGTCGAAGCTCGGCCTCTCAATCGAGCGTCCACATTCGAATCCTAGGCATTCACCACATATTCTTATAAAATTATATGTGTATTAAAATTAGTTAACCTGCACACTTATAAGTTCTTTAATATATTCAAAGATGTGTGAAGTCTACTAATTCGCACTTGGCCGTTAAAAGTTAAAAGATGAAAACAAAAGAATGTAGTTATATTTTTTTATTTTTAAACGATTTTTTTAGATGTCAAATAAAACACATTTGTCATAAAACAAAAAATAAATAAAATACAGTTGTCTCAATACTAACTACAATATAAATAATAACAAATGAAACAAAAAAAAATACGACTACATACTTTTCCTATTCAGAAATCAAGAGATATGTAGAGCATAGATCTCTCCATGTGTGCTCTACATACCCCGCTCGTGATACGTACCGCCTCGGGCAGAGTTCTACAAGAAAATTAGTTATTAAAATTTCACTGACGCTCCGAAATTTATCTCAGACGCGGCAAACTGGGACCGAGAGGTTTTCATACTTGAATTACGTAATGATGCTGACTTTTTACAATATTTAGCAATTGTGTAGTTGCCGTTGACCCTTCTGGCCTTTACAGCTTCACCGGGTTTTAATGGTGAGCCTAAAGCTCAAGTCGGGATAAGAAGACTGGACTGAAAAGGGGGATGACTTTGGGCCCTGGTTGTGTTTCGATCCGGTGGTAGTGTAAGAAAAAAATATTGTAACTGACAATTTGTAACTGCCCCCGTAGGCCTATGCAAAAATAAAGACATTTCATTTCCTGTTGCTGGGTTCCTCGACCTTCCAGCTTCGCATGTGGGACAGCTCACTTATATATGAGGCGACCGTCTTAGTCCTCAGGAGTAGCAACGCATTTGTTCTCGTCTTCAGATAGAACCCCTGTTCTTGAAGCTGCTTACAAATATACATGGTAGTACCATCAGATGGACTGCATGCTCGTTTGCTACTTCAGTCTGATAAAAATAGCCACTGCCGCTCATGGAAGAAAACAATTTTAATTTGTCACAAGTACTCACGATATGCGGTTTGTAACTTCTTTTTGCCGATATTTCAATCCAGTGACATGGATCGTGGTCACAGCGAAACTGTGGTAGCAGGAAAAACTGTTGACAAGCACTAGTGGTGGATTGACCTATGTACCCTACGTCTAGTTCGTTTTCTTAGGCTCCATATTACACACAGCACTAACTGTATCGTTACGCACCAAACTTTGCATTATTTGTGATTTACATAAAGATATTCCGTGATAATATTAGTCTCAAATCATAAGTAAGCAATATCATGTACATCAGTTCTATTTGATGTCAATCACCGATGCGTTACTCTCGAGGATTAAGATGATGACAACCATCGTTGTACATCATTGTACATTGCATGTTCAAAAACGAAGATGAACTTTAAAATCTTGTAAACAATTATCGTTTTGACAAAATGTAATAATCTGATACTAAAGGCACAAGAGTTTTCGAAATTATTTATTCACTTTACCCTTTACAGTTTTTGTTACAGATCCGGTCGAGAAGAATGGTCCCAAAATACGCTTAACGAACAGAAAAGATATCAATAGATAATCAAAATTAAAAAATACTTTTTCGTCGTGTGAAAAAAAACATGATTTAATAAAATCTTTTGAGAAACAGGTTTTATCATTGGGGTCGAAGTGACCCAAGACGGACAGCGGTCAGCGTGGGAAAGGCGCGTTGAAGGGTTAAACCCGTTTACGCGTTAAATGTATTCAAGTTGTATGCATTTGACCAACCGTTGCATGCAAATCTATAGATTTGCATGCAACGGTTGCATGTTTTAATTGTGGAAATTTAATTTCAGTAAAATTTAAATTGAGAATTAAAATATTTTAAATATTTATTGTAATGCCCGTCTACTTTAAACAAAATATTGTACAGAAATATAAAAATGTTTATACAAATCCAACTTACTATTTTATATCGAATTTTATTATATTAATCACAAACATGTATTGTTTTTAGTATAATTATTGTTGATAAAATATTTATTTAACGTAAAATCATTAATTAATTTGAAAATTGTAATGAGCAAATAATAAATATAAACTGTAATAGTTAGGTACATGTAAATAAAACCGTATTAATTAAATAACAAAATTTCAAATTAAGTATAAAGGATTACCTCTAAATGGGTATCAAAAGTGGGTTCTCAGAAAGGACAATTGTACAATTTGTTAACTTACTATACCTATTGTACATTTTTTTATTAATAAATAATTATATTCTAATAATCACAACTTTTTTCTTCTTTAAACTTTCATGCAAATTTAATTTCAGATTTTGATAAATGCAGCATGTGTGAATTTTAAATAAAGTTGCACCTATCGAGGGAAGAAATTACCCCAAGACACCGGCCAGCGGTCAACGCGTGGGAAAGATGCAACGAAGGGTTAAACCTGTTTATGCGTGTTGAAAACAAGCCCTTGACCGTTACAGCTGCATTCGTTTAAAAATCGAATTTGTGATTTTTTGACATAACTCTACTCGTATTCGTGCGATACAATTTTTTCTATTTATTTATTAGTTTTTGTACGCGTTTTGTACGATGATACTGTATTTTTCATCGTATATATACAATGAAAAATACAGACGTTACAGTATATAGATATATAATATATATAATATAGGCTAGTTTCTAACCTGTCATAAGACCATTAGATATGGTGGTACCATCGCAGTTAAACCACGAAACGTTTGCTTTCTATTTTTGCCTCAAAATCAAAATATTTTACTCAAATCTACCATGACTTTGAAATATTTTGATGTAGAACAGAACTGGCAAAAGAAATTCCATAATACCTAAACATGTTTTCCAAAAAATATTAACCCTCTTCCTTGCTCTCCTTCGTCTCTTCCCTCTTTTCTTACCTTCTTCTCTCCTTCAAATCAAACACCAGTCCACTTGACGGTAAGTGGTTACTACCTCGCATGACATCTATAAGCAACTTCACATAGAACAGGGACTCTATCTGAAGTCTACAGATGCATTGCTACTCCCGAGAACTATGACGGTCGCCTGATGTGAAAACCACACGCTTCCACTGTAACGCAAGAAATAGATGCAGCGGTTGTACCTCCTCGGTCGAACCATACTCGTTCTCGCTGTTGAACTTGCATGCTTGCAGTTGAACTGACACCAGCATAACATCAACCATCAATTCTGTCAGTCACGCTACACGAGGAAGACGCCGTTAAAGTTTTCCTGCTACTTTCGCGGCTGTGCGGAAAGTTGTGCGCGGCTCATTACGGAAGAGAACCGCGCGGTACGTACCAGCTTAAAAAACCGGCGCGTTTTGATCACGTGTTTATATTAAACATTTAAACTCTTTAACTTTTTCATGTTTTTTTTTTTTGTCAAATTGACTGATAAATTTGAACGATAATTTTTGGCTAGTTTAGGCATCCATAGCAAAAACTAAGTGAGAAAAATTACAAATTTTTGTACAATTTACTAAAGTAGTTAAATGTACAAATAAAAATTTAGTATTTGAAAATTAAAATGTTTGCAAACCTTTTTATGTCCTTCTACTGGTCATGGGTCTTTGGGGAGGGGAGGTTACCACTATCCTCATTGCTTCATTGCCTAATTAGTAGCCAATAACAACTGGGACCAGCAGCTTACCCTGGGAAGCAAGCGTCGTGTAAACGAAAATTAATTCTTTTCGTAAACGATTCCACTTTTTCACAACACACAATGTTTCAGAGTGGATTTTTTGTTTATCGCACCTTATACCCATGAAAAACACGTAAATGAATTGAACCGTTTTTTAAACGAGCGTCAAAACCGCTGCTTTTTTTTCACTCAGTGTCCGCTTCCCTTGCAGCCCCCGCTTGAGAGCCCCCCGGCGAACACCTCTAGATAAGTTCTCGAGTTATATACGTGTATTGACAGGGCTAATATTTATTACGCTTTGTTATCGCTCTAATAAAGCTGAGTTAAGTTTTAACTATCTAGCAAGCAAGATAATTAAGTTTCTGAGTTCATTACGGATACGATGATACAGTATTTTTAAAGTATGATAAATAAGTAGCAAAGAAACATGCAGTCCACCTGATGGTAAGTGGTTACTGCCGCTCATGGACTGTAAGCAACTACAAATAGAACAAGGTTCTGTCTGAAGTCACAGATGCATTGCTACTCCCGATGACGGAGATGAAGTTGCCTTGTATGTATATAAGTGAGCGGGAAATGACACCCTTCACTCAATACTGTCTTTACCATAAGGGCACACAGATCCAGTGCCCAGGGCCCCCAGAGGGTCCCGAAGGACCGACTATTTCTCTCACAAAGATTTGGGGGGCGCCAAAACAAGACAGATATTATCGTTTTTTTTGGTCGTCAAGTTAGATATTGTCGTTATTTTTTTGGTCGTGAAATAAGATAGTGTCGGTTTTGTTTTGGTTAGATATTATCGTTTTTTTGTTTAGCCAAACTAAAATTTCTTCATTCTAAAAGGGCCCCAAATTCTTGTGTGCCCAGGGCCCTGCCTTCACCGAAACACAAGAACTGCTCCACGCTAGAAAAAAATGTAGCAGAAAAATAGAACATATTAAAATTAACTAATTCTTAAACCTATGTGTAGAAATATTAACAAATATATAAAATCATACTGACAAGGTTGTTAGTGTATTGTTTAATAGGTCATTATCTTTATTTTTATTATTTGTATAAAACTATTTTTCTTACTTGTATAATAAAAACGTAATATTTAGTGTTTTTCCAACACACTTATAAAGTTGATTACAAAATAAAATGATTCTAATAATGTACCATAATTCTATTGTAGTTAGAGAATGATTAAAAAAAAATGTGTCAATCTCATCAAATACTCAAAAGATTAGAAAAATCTGGCGCAGAAATAAGAGCAATGGAGGCATTTAAAACAATAGAACGATTTCTACAGCCATATTAGGATTTTCTCCTGTGACACAGACTCATCATTCAGATGTCTGTCTCGCCGGGGATTGAACCCGGAACCACATGCAAGTCAGACCGGTGTAATGACTGCTCCAGCACTCGGGTCGTCACTTAGACAAGACCATTGCCAAGCAGTGGGACAATATGTTGTTAAATAAGAAGGTCAGTTGTTATGTTTATAAATTCTACTAAATTGTAAGCCAAAAATTTTTAGAGGCTCTTTGAAAAAATCTGTATAAAGAGTGTATGAAATACATAAAATCGAATCCTTTGAAATTATTACTTGCTCCATTACAAAATCTACACACTCTTCTCTTAAGTATTACCCCCGAAATGAGGGTTCCCGAAAATTAATTTCCCCCGTGCAAAAAATCCAATCAACTTGACGGATCTAAGACGCGGATCTTAGGCGTGTTCGTCCGTCATCCACCTCGCACCCTGAACCGCTACCCCCGCTACCTACGCCCCATTTATCCACATTAATATAACTCGCCCCGTGATAAATTGCTACGGAACCCGGCCTACGTTTTCTTCGACGAATCCTGTATGTACAGGGTGTTTTATTATTGATGGATAAATAAATAAAATAATAGCAATAACCAATTTTAAAAGCAAACCAAACCAAAGTTAGGTTAGAATAACAATGTCTTACCGTATAAGCTTTATTACGTACAATCGATAGGTACATTTTTTTTAAATAAAAAAAATATTTTTCAAAAATAGAAAATAACTATAATACATTGAATATAAAAAATGAAATAAAAAAATTAACAACTGAACTGTACCATCGTCTTAATGATAATTTTATTTTCTTCTGTTTCACTTTAAAATAAACTAGCGACTCGGCCCGGCTTGCACCTATGCGATATAATATAATATTAAATTTTGTACCTAATGCCTCTATACATACAACGTTCATAGCTTTTTGTCATTAGTCAATGTATTTATTTACGACATTACATTAGAAACCTCTAAAATGATCAGTATTTTACTACATTAAACATGTATTAAACATATAAAGCTTCCTCTTAAATCACCCTATCAATGAAAAAAAATCTCATCAAAATCTGTTGTATAGTATTAAAGGTCTAAGCATACTTAAGGTCAGAGAGACAGGGAGAAGCTATGTTTCATAGTATGTAGTGATATTACAAAAGAGAGCACGCTGTATACACTTTTCTCTGGAGAGTAATTAACGACGTCTTAGACCTTTTCTGTACAAAAAACCCTTCACGTTCTTAGTTCACGTCTTAGGCACGCGCGCTTTTGAATATTACACACACATAGTTTTACACATACGTCTTTAACACACGTAGAGAATATTACTATGTACACTCAGACACTTTTCTTTGTGTTCCTCTCTTAAGTACTTAAAACACTCTGTTTAAAATTAGACTATGTGTATTCTAAATGATAATTATATGAATACAAAAATATCTGGAAAAAATTGCGGTAAATTACTTTGAGCATGTATGTAGTCCATCTGAAGGTAAGTACGGCCACGACCAAGTAAAGGTGGCCACTGATGCGTTACTACCTCTGAGGACTAAGTTGGAACACTTATCTATACTAATACAATAAAACAGTAGAGTTTGTTTGTTTTAACGCGCTAATCTCGGGAAGTACTGGTTCGAATTGAAAACATCTTTTTGTGTTTAATAGTACATTTATTGAGGAAGGCTATAAAGGCTATAGGCTATATAACATGTTTGTTTGTTCTTTCTTATGTAGTAGCGGGTGAAACCGCGTGGCACAGCTAGTAATAAATAAGTTATTACTCGGACAGTAATTATTATATTGAGTGTAGTTAATATAAAAATCGACCAAGTACGAGTCGGGCTCGCGCTCGCAGGGTTCCGTATCATCTACAAAAAACGATAAAAAACATAATGTTGTATGGGCGCCCCCCTTATGTTATTGTATTATTATTTAGTATTTACTGTATTTGTTGTTATAACGGCAACAAAATACATCAACTGTGAAAATTTGAACTGTCTAGCTATCACGGTATCATGAGATACCTATGCCTGGTAACAGGCAGACGGACAGACGCACAGCGGAGTCTTAGTCACAGGGTTCCTTTAGTACGCTTTGAGTGCGGAACCCTAAAAATACAGATAACGGACATCATACATATTAGAGAATGCCGCCTATAAACATTTATTATCGCATTAAAAATGGGAAAGAAGTAAAATATATGATTATGATCTAACTTTGACTTTCAGGAAAGGTTCAGGTAAGGTTTTCTCAGAAAAAGCTCTCATACACTAAGTTGTCGTAGCCAAATAAAAAAAAAACATTGAATTTCTTTTTCTCCTTATTTGTTTAAAAAATAAAAATATAGTTTTTTTTTAAGCTGGTACAAGTATAAGTTTCAAAAATTAAAAAATCCTCAAACTTTCTACAATGATTCTGATCGAAATCGGACCACCACACGAAAATTATTATTATTTTTTATTTTAATGTTAACCCACTTTTAATTATATCATTTATTTTGTTTGTTATCTAAGTATCTAGATGGTCATCTCCATAGTATAATTTCTGTATGTCTCTATGCCTGATATTATAATGTTTTTATCTTATGATTTCTCAGTAAGTGAATTATGTAAATTCTTTATGAAAAATAAAGTTTTTCTTAAACCGTAAAATTGGGTAAGTAAGTTAAGTAAGGTAGATAACTAGATAACTTAGAAATAGGTGTGATGTTAGTGCTATCACCAATCGTCATCTTACCTTAAACACAATCTTTCAATATCACATCTGCGTCAATCGCGAACTTAACCAACCATCATTATATAAATTATTCTCAAACAATTACCTTACATAAATTCGAATCTAACTTTGTTCCATTATTCTATATTATCTCAGGGAGTTCTCAAAACTCTTATAAGTGCAAATAATAATTAGAAGCCCCCCTTCGTTAGGGCCTAATGCCGGTGTACATTAATCATTCCTTTCATAAAGAGTGGGGCTCCGTAGATAAATAAGTGTAGTATGTGTTTTCTTAGGGTACCGTTCTTGAGACAACGGTAGAGTTGGGTGGATAAGACTTTTATATTAAATTTAAGACACATATATACGTCTTTAACACACTATGTACACTCAGACACTTTTCTTCACATTCCTCTCTTATGTGTTTTAAACACTTTGTTTAAAATTAGACTTCGTGTATTTTAAATGATAATTATATAAATACAAAAAATCTAGAAAAAATGTGGTAAATAATTTTGCATGTAAACTGACAGATAAAACGAGAGTCCCCTGATGGTAAGTGGTTACTGCTGCCCTTGGACAGGTGTAAGCAACTTCATGTTGAACAGTTCTATATGAAGTCGATCACAGATGTGTTGTTACTCCCCAGGACTGATGGTCGCCTCATATATATTAGAGGTAAGCTAAGCACAGCCTTCCAACGAAACAAAAAAAACTGCTTGACGCTAGAAATAGGTGCGGCGGTGGTACCTCACCCATCGAACTACACTGTTTCTACCACCTTGTGAATTATTTTTGCTCTTAAATTGAAGTCAATTTGAAACAACTGTTGCTATTGTGTGAAACAGTTCCCGCGTTTCGGTGAAATAGTGTGGAAGACGGCTCATCTTTTGCTCAGCCCTCAGTCTACTCTTACGCCTTGGAAGTAGCAATGCATCTGTGATTACTATATGAATTTTCAAAAAGATCTGGCCAGAAACACAGCGGGTTTTTCTTTTTTAACCGATTTCGATAAGGAGGTGCTTCTATGTTCGACTTTATGTATTTTTTTTATGTATGTTCATTGTTTGTAAAATATATGTATTTTTCTTTTACAGTGATTTTTTTGCTTAACAATAAAAGCTAGCTCCAGTATCTTACCTTACATTTGAAATTGCTTGCGGACCATGGGCGGCATTTACCACTTACCATCAGGTAAACTGTTTATTCGTTTGCTATTTCGATCAAAAAACGGACACCATGACACAACGCGGGGACGGCCCGCGGGTCTAACAGGCAGTGGTTTACGGGTTCGAACCCCGGCTAGACGGACATGTGAATGATGAATTTAGATTTCTGTCTCGATCTGAGTGTTAGTGGACGTATTTGTGTGTCTATTGTACCCACGACCAAGGAGAAAATTATAATGTGGGGCTATAAATATAGAAAGCGTCAAAGCGTCATCTCGTTTTATATACTAGTGGAAAAAATTAAAGGATAAAAAAAACAATGCAATTTTTTTAACGATTTTCAAATGGCTATATTTCTGTTAAAATGGTCGTAAGGGAGTTTTAAAAGCAGAATTTTGAAGCTTGAAGTTTCTAGTTTTGATATTTTATGATAAAAAATAATCCAGCAACATGGACTGCTCAATTCTTATCGGAACCAAAAAAAAATCCAAAAAAAAATTGGTTCTTTTCTGTGGTCTACGAACTTGGGATTTGCCGACGGTCGTTAAAAAAAACTTTTTTATTTATTTTTTGTTATCCTTAATAAAAATGCATTGAAAAACTGAAAAAAACTAGTATATATCAGTAAAGATTTTTACTAAGAAGTCATATCCACATTACGTCCTCACATCGTACGAAGGCAGCGCTGCCACATAATTATTCATCTTAAATTGCACGGGTTTGTGTGTGTATGTACTCTATGTTTGTGTGCGCCTCAAATTACGAGACGCCTTTGTAAGAAAGTGTTCTGAGATGGAAAATTTATAAAATTAATAATTTCTCTAGCAGTCACGGTATTCATTAAAAGGTTTTATTCCCGTTCTGCTTTCTTGAAACGATTTGAGATACGGCATTATTTCAGTGGTACCTATAGGTGAATCCTATACTAGAGGCTTGGGTTCCAATGTATGATTTGAAAGCTTTTTTAATTAAAAATTATATGCTACTGTTTAGTAATAAATAGTCGTAGTTAATGAAAACTTTAAGACAAGTAGTGTTATAAGTGAATGTACTTATATCACTACCTCAATTATAGTCTATACTAATTACTAATTACTATTACTAATCATATTATAAAGCTGAAGAATTTGTTTGTTTGGTTTGTTGTTTTAGTTAGGTTAACACGCTAATCAGGAAGTACTGGTCCAAATTGAAAAATGAAATGAAATGTCTTTATTTTGCATAGGCCTTCGGGGACACTTACAAATTGTAAGTTACAATATTTTCTTACACTGATCGGAACGCGACCTCAACTGAGAAGTTTCGGCAAGAAGACTCAGCGGGTTTGTCTTTTTTTGTTTGTATATATATATTTTTTATTTTTTGTTCTTACATAGCAATAAAAGATAGCTCCAGATTACTGAAAAGTTCAAATTAAAAAATAATATACACTTTATATGAGTTTTCGTGAAATGGTCAAGTAAAAGTATTATAATGAATATATTTTTAGAATATTCTATTTACTAACTTTTCCTTTCCCCCTCCTTTTCCCCTGTTTGCAGGCGCCACTTTTTAAAATTACATAGCCTATGTCACTTTCCAAACTGAGACGATTCTAATGATATCTCATACGTCACAATCCGTCAAGTCATTCAGGCTGTAGCGCGTGCCAAAGAGAGTGCATACAAACAAACATACATACATACGCTCGGAAAACATTATCCTCCTTTTGACGCAGTCGGGTAAAAAATACAAGTACAAGAATGTAATGAATAATGTTTTTGCGAAAACGAAAACAGTAACTGTTTCAAGGAAATGTAATAAACTCGTGCTAAAGTTGCATGTTAAAGAATTGTGTAATGTATAAGACCGTAGAACCTAACCGCGTAGGTCTATTGCTACGGTTTCTACCTTTATAAATTCGTAGCAGCATTTGCTACGTAATAATTACGTAGCATCCACGTAGCACATTATGAATTATACTTATCAAAGACTTATTGATACTTATAAGAAGAATAAAATGAAAGTGACGCACCTGCGTTATTTAAATATTAAAAAAGCTAATGAAAATGCAGTTATTTGATAGGAACTAAGGTAAGGAAGGTACTTATATATTAGGCGACCATCACAGTCCTCGGGAGTTGCAACGCCTCTATGATCGACCTCAGATAGTACAACTGTTCTGTATGAAGTTTACAGATATGCAATAACCACTTACCATTAGGTGGATTGCTCGTTTGCTACTTCATTTATATATATAAAAATGTGTTCGATGCCGCTCAGGGACATATTGTCAAGCCGTCAAAGGTTCTAGCTTCTTTCTCGCTAGCAATGCATGCAACCATCGTTACTTGATCCAAGAAATCTACAAGATTTATAAAGATATAGATACATAGATAAGAAAAAGGTACACACGCACAAATACACCGATTTAAGTAATATATTAAGCCGGCAGACATAAAGCCCAAGACAGCGTCGGCAACGCGGCAGATATTTAAATAATATGTAAATACAATGTTTGCCTTGCCCCCAAAAACTTAGCGCCCGCCCCCCCAGCGATATTTCTTCATTCACCCCCCACACCCGGGGGTGGCACACCCCACTATAATTAAATTTCTGAACCAAACACGAAGTAAAACGCCTTAGAATTTTCTTTGTGTTCAGGTGAACGATATTTTCGCCCCAAGCTACCCCTTTGATGCTACCCCAGTAGGTATGTAACTTAGTTATCTGGAGCGGCATCAGAATGTAAATAATCTTAAATTTTTGATGTAGTAAGGGTTTTGAAGACGGGGTGAATACGATGTTAATATTTTAAATTATTATCAATCGGTTACTGTTTTATTGCTGGGATTAATTATCTCTAGTATTTTTATGCTGTGGAAGTAGCAAACGAGCATGCAGTCCACCTGATGGTATGTCCACTGCCGCCAATGAACATCTGTACCCTCAGATAAGATCAGTCTTCATCGCCGGAGGTTAGCACTGAGGACTAAGTTGGAACGACTCGGGTATTGTTTTCATTTCCACACCTTTTAAAACAGAACACAGCATTACATACTGCTCTTATTAGGCAAAAATAGGTGTTTGTAATATTTTTGTAGTCTAAAGATAAAGAATTATAGTAACAAAAAGAAAAGTAATTTAGACCTGAATCATGAATAAACCGCTTCGAATTATGTTAAATAAATTATTTAAAATAATTCCAATGTATTGTCCAACATTATCACAAGTGTCATGCCACTTGAATAAAGTGTTATACTCGTCTGTCGTCTGGACCGTTTGGCAATATTGATATCAAGAGTTAAATAGTAGTAGTTCAAGGTGTCAATGGCGGACCGCAATTGCCGAAAGAATTTTTTTTAAGACCCCACTGTATCTACATAAGTTTATCATACCACTTGAAAATTTTGATTTTGATGTTAAAAGTGAATGGGGTTTTAACGACCCGCCTGGCGGAGCGGTCACAGTACCGGTCTGACAAACAATGGGTTCTAGGTTCGATCCCCGGCCAGACAGACATCTGAATGATGCTATTGCATTTCTGTTCTGGGGTTTTCTGTTTGTGTATTCGTCTTTGTGTGTCCATGGCGCCCACGACATAGGAGAAAATAATTGTTTGTTATTTAAATGGATACATATGTAAGATACGAATGCCGCGGATTGCAAGAAGGATGAAAGTTTGGGTTATCGAACGCTTATTAAAGAGGTGTTTTTGTGACAGACTAGTTTATTTCAACGATATTGCCCGCTCCGGTCACGTTCAGTAAAGAGAATCCCATGTGTTAATTCAGTTTGCGTCATCTGCAGTTTGCGTTGTTAGAAGTGTCTGTAGTTTTTACATGAAAGAGAAACAAACACACATACATCTTAAGAAACTTTCGTATTTATAATATTAATGTAATGAATAAATTATTTATTTTGTTTAAAATATCTTAATAAAATAAGAAGTTAAGTAAGCTCAAGTAAAACATTTTTTTTATAAGAATTTATAAGAATGAAGTAACATACAAGCATGCAGTCCACCTGATGCTAAGTGGTTACTGCAGCCCATAATCATCTGTAAGCAACGTCATGTAGAACAGGGATTCTATCTGAAGTCGAGAACAGAAGCATTGCCACTCCCGAGCACTAAGATCGCCTCATATTAAATGAACCGGCAACCACATCCTTCCACCTTACGCAAGAACTGCTTCACGCTAGAAATACGTGTGGCGGTGGTACTTCCCCGGTCGTACTGCATTGGTTCTACTCGGCAGACGAAGTAACTAATAAAGACATTATATCAGAAGAATGAAAGTGTTTCCTTGACAACCTGAGGTCCGATTGTCACAACCTATGTGTTAAATAACCCTTATGTTAAGTCCTATTTATTAATTGACCATTAAAGTTCATTACTGGACATAGGTCTTCCTTAGTGGGACTTTTAGCAAAAGTTATCATTTCAGTGTTAATTTATTTTATTTTTAGGTACTCTCTCTATTTAGAGTTCCGTACCAAAGAGCAATAACGGAACCCTGTTACTAAGACTTTGCTATTAATTTGTCTGTTAACAGGCTGTATTTCATGAACCGTGATAGCTAGAGAGTTGAAATTCTCACAGATGATGCATTTCTGTTGCCTACAGATACTAAAACCAAAACAAAATAAATATTTAAGGGGGACTCTCATACAGCAAACGTAATTTTTGCCGTTTTCCAAACATGGTACGGAACTGAGCGCACGAGTCTGACTCACACTTGGCCGATTTTTTACAGAGTGAATAGTTTTTTTTTTCTTCCTGTCTTTGAAATATCTGGCTAAGGAGACAGTATAGAGTATTATCATTAAATAGATCAAGCTGTGAGAAACGAAACCTGTTTGAGGACATCTTTTATTCGAAACAAGTTTAGTAAAGGGTCAGATCAAAGACGGTCAACGTTACGGTCACTGAACAATAGGCTGACCCATCTGTTTTTACTGTATGAACTTCTTTACCCTGTTTCATAAAATTATTAGTGAGTCAACGTAAAATTAGAAAGTTAATTTATATCAACAGACATAGAACGTGTCAGACACGGGCCGTGGCAGTAAAAACTCTTGTACTTATCAATAATTGTCAATATAATTATTGACAGGCACACACAGTAAATATAAGTATGTATACGCATTGTTTAAAAAATTATTTCGTCTGCCACGTGTCTGGTACGCTGTTTGTCTGTAGGTGAAAAGGAATCCTTAACCCATTGAATCTACAAGGATGAATTGTAGAGAAAGTCCTTTTAAGTAAACTTAAATGAGATTCTGTCAATATTCTTCACGAAGATTAGCGAATGTCGACTATGCAGAACGGTCTAGGAGCGGTCTAGGTACTATCTAGTTCTAGGTATGATCAGCTATTTTTTATAAAAAATAAAGAATCGAACAAGCATTCAATTTTCATAATGGATAGTAATCTCTGCCGCCTATGAACATCTGTAATTAGAATTAAGGAGAAATAGAACAGTGGTTCTACAAGAAGGTAATCACAGATGCTTCTGAGAACTAAGATGACTAAACTCCACATTTTTTTTTCAAATTCGGTCGCTAAAAAAAACGATGCCTTATATTTAAATAAGTTTCATTAAAAGTTTGAAGTGGTAACATACTTATCATTAAATAAATGTTGTGTGATTACTCAGACTAACTCTGCAATGAAAATTAGGTACTCATGGCAGCAATAATTGCTGTTTTGCGGCAAATGTATCTTGGTAATGATCACCACTTTCTTATTGATGTTTTTCTAACTAAAAGTAAAACTCCTAGTTTATTCAATCTTATCGGATTTCATGATACTAGTTACGCCATCTGTCGGCAAGTAGCGAAATCTTGTAAATGAAATACGCCAGGCTTTACTAGTGACATCTAGTAAGCTATAAAAACATACTTTTGATGCGAATCATGAATAATTAAAAACTGAATATAAAACAATCCTAAAATGATTTAAATGATCAATTTAAAATGGTTTTACTGTATGGTATCGTGTGGTTTAATTTTAGTAAATTGGTGTAATTTGTTTTAGGGCTTTAGTATCGCCATCTAGTGTCGAGTTACATGAGTTATAAAAAATGCTTGTGGCATCTTTTTATACTATGTACCTATATTTAAAAATTGTTTAAGCAATATTTTAAAAATATAATGCTATGTTACTAACATAACAAACTATTATATTAACATGTCTTTTTTTAACACTTGTACCTCACGATAAGGCAATCGGGCTAGGCTACATAATTGAAAGTCACCGTCGTCTATGCACATTTGCAACTGGAACACTAAAAGTATTCTATTATATAAACACATTTCTTTTAGTGTGAAAGTATCAAACAAGCACGTTATGAACCCGATGATAAGTGGTAGTTGCCACCCATGGACATCTGTAATCAACCCCAGGTGAGTCAGAGTCCTACCTAAAGTTAGCCACAGATGCGTTGCTACTCCTGAGGACTAAGTAGCCTCGAATAACTAATTTTCCCTTAGACCAGGGCACAGCAGCGTACAACACTGTTTTTTTTTATAAATATGAAGTAGCAAACGAGCAAGTAGCCCACCTGATGATAAGTGGTTACTGCCGCCCATGGACATTTGTAAGCAACTTCATATAGAACAGGGGTTCTATATGAAGTCTATCACAGATGCGTTGCTACTTCCGAGGACTGAGATAGTCGCCTCATATAAAAGTGAGCCTGCAACCACACCCTTCCACCGAAACGCAAGAACTGCTTCACGCTAGAAATAGGCAAATATACCTACCACCTGGCAAAATAGATAAATTAGATAAAGTATGATATTTTTAATAAAAACAATACGTATCCGATTTTATTAAATTATATTTTCGTAATAGTTCATTACGAAAATATTATTGAATAAAATTGGATCTCAATGCTCTTAATCAATATTCTTAATTTATCGTTAATTAAATACATTTATAACGTTCAATTTAATCTATCTCTAAATTAGTATTAAGTGAATTACCTAAACGATCTAAAAACAAACTAGGTGTTGCTGAAATAACTAGTACTTTGGTTAGTTAAGAATAAGTAAGATAATTTGAGTTGTAAGACCTACTATTTTATACGTCGCTTATAACCTTTCCGTAGGGATAATGAGCACAGGCCCTTAGGGTGCTCTTTGATTGACCTCGATCGATTGGTGGTATAGTTCAGCCTGTTTGACGGATGTAAATCTTAAGTAGCAAACATATATATAAATATATATTTAAAGATATATATGTATATATAGTATGCAGTCCACCTGATGGTAAGTGGTTACTGCCGCCCATGAACACCTGTATGCAACTTTATATAGAACAGGAGTCCTA
This sequence comes from Cecropterus toxeus, assembly GCA_018249875.1. Lineage (NCBI taxonomy): Eukaryota > Metazoa > Arthropoda > Insecta > Lepidoptera > Hesperiidae > Cecropterus > Cecropterus toxeus. The sequence goes on along the minus strand of DWNE01002225.1, from coordinate 543 downwards.
TCTGAAGTCGATCACAGATGCGTTGCTCCCGAAGACTAAGGTGGTCGCCTCATATGTTAGTGAGCCGAATTCTATATAAATATAAATTTACACGAAAACAAACTAACAAATAAATACGAACTTAAATTATACTTCCAACATAAATGTAACATTTACACCTAAGCCATGCCTAACAAAATTTTCTAAAATTGTATAGAGGTGGTTAAAGGTTAGGTCTGTATTTAAATGAACTGGATGCTGATGAACTGGATCAATCGATTAATGGTTTAGGCCTGCAGTACCCTACATCATCAGGATTGAGGAGTTGAAGGCTATTTTTTTCATTGTAGTCTCTGCCTATTAATCTCATTATATATCTGTAGGCACCAAATGGCTAACATTTATGGTTTGGGCCTGCAGTACCCCTGTATCATCAGGATTAAGGAGTTGAAGACCTTTTTTTCATCATAGACTCTGCCTATCAATCTCATTATATATCCGTAAGCACCAAATAGTTAACTCTTATTACTTAGGTTTGCAGTACCCTGCATCTATAGTTGAGGT
>DWNE01002224.1:0-19426 GCA_018249875.1 Cecropterus toxeus | reverse complement strand
GGTTTTAGGAATAAGAATATTATGCCATTGTTAAATAGTTTAAGAAACTTTTGTGAGAGTGAATAAATAAATATTATAAATTATAAATAAATTATATTTGCAAATTCACTACATGTCTAAGGAATAATGTGCAACGTAAATTTTCAGACTACAATGGCTATATACATACAAATATCTTGTGACTAATGAATGATTGAAATGAATTTGTTTTTTTCTTTCGTGCCATAACCACAGGTTTAAATGGTAACGCTGTTATGATACACGGCTCATCGTTCATACATGACATCATCAGCTCAAATTATTAAGTACAATTCCCACGCAAACTAATTCTCAGGTAAAATAAAAATTATTAGATCACTGCCATGCTAAAATAAGCCAAGCTTTGATGTAGCTCAAACCGATATTCCCATGAAACTCTCGGGATAAAAGTATGTCAAGAGACGCACGACATGTTTTGTACAATTTTAAGTCATTCGATTGACTAATTTTATCGTTTTGGACACTTTTTACAAACGTACAACAGCTGAATCTGAATTATATATATGAAAAAGGCACAAATACGCTTATTTCACAACTTTAACGGGTTCAGACTACTAGGAACACAACAATGAGTTTTTGAAATCATACTCCGCTGGCGCACTATGTCATATCGTTTTGCTAAATAAACATTCAGTTTGTTAAATGAGCGTTCCCGATTCGACTAACGTGAGATATCATATGTCCCAGACCAGTGTTTTGCAAAGTGTGAAACAAGACCCCCTTGAGTTCACGAATCTTTTATAATGCAAGGATCGCGGTAGGTAGCAAAGTAGCGGCGTATTAAGAGTAGCGAAAAATTGGTGGTAAATTAGTTGGTTACTGATATATGTTAAAATAACTAGAACAAATAAAGCACGATAAGACTGAATGTAACGGAAATAAAAAAGAGAAAAGCAAACTATGTCGTGGCATCTGTTGAACCTCGTTCTAATAAAACAATTAAGAGTGGCTTTATTTACCTAATTAGTTCCATGGTAGCGTTTATTATGCCTGAGGCGGACTGATGACGAATATTCTTTGTCCCGCTCGCACGTTGGCAGGTAAAGAATTAACTGTTGTAACGTAACGACTCACACACTTTCACTGACTACTGCAAGGTTCTTGCTGAATTTGAACAACTAAATTAAGATTTAATATTATTTTGATATGCCACAAATAATCTCCAAGCCTATTTTCGCAAATAGTATTCTTTATCTAAAAGTACATATTATCATACGTATTATGCAGGTTGCGCGTAGTTTTGCGGTTCGTGAACATCAAGTAGTTATATGGAGTAATATTTCATACAATCAGCAATTATTTATGCCTCTATAATATTATTCTATCACTTACATGTTTTAGTGATAAGTTAAAACATCGTTGATAAATTTGTATCCCATTTAACTTGTGCTAAGAATGTCTACTGTTACTAACTGTTATCAAAGCAAAAAAGTCGAACCTTCTGGAGCAGACATCCTAAAAGCATTTTTTTACAGATGATCAAAGAACCCATACAATTCCAACCCATACGCTCACTCGGTATCTGTAAATGGATTAAATTTTACGATGTTATCCTCTCCACCTACCCCTATGAGAGTGCATTGCCCTGTCTTAGTCCCCTTCGGCGCAGTCAAATTAATTGTATAGCCAGGAATAAAACAGATTAACGGATGCAGTGGGGGTGACTAGCTTACGAGTACATACCAATCGATCGGGATTGGTAGAATTAAATTTTACCCTCTGTAGCGCTGTATATACAACTGTTCCATTTTTTTTTAAATAATGATGATAGAAAGTACTGTCGCGGCAGTTATAAAACAAACTGGATAAAACTCGAAACAACATTCAAGCGATTTAGTTTGAGAATTATTTGGAACAAATTCTCTGGTATTTTACATATCACAATTAAAATTCAAGCATTGTTATTATATTATTTAACACATTTATTTTATTTATAACACAACAGCGTTATTGTTTTATTTTTATTTATTTAAAAAACACATTTGTAGCATTGAATTTATACCACTATCATGATAGTGTCTTTACAACTTTTTAAATGGTTAACGAAACATAATAAAAAACGCTGGACTAATAACGTGACGCATTTCCTAAGGGACCCCAAGTGCACAGCGCACCAACAACTGTGACGGATTAGCTAGAGGCTGTGTCAGTCAGCTGACGGTACGAGCGACTGGCAAATAATAACCGTTACAAATGTAACTAGATATCGATATCACTATAATAGACTATGTTACCCTGCCATAAGAGCCACAACAATTGCAGGAGTTGAGTTAACAATAATACCATGCGGGATGCTAGTGCGTAGTCGCGAGTTACAGAGATGTGATTGTTTCGATTGTTCCTAGTTATTTTTTGTCTAATAACTTAAGAAAAACATGAATAGTCTAACATTCAATTTACTGCAAAAAACATATAAATATAGTTTATCTTAAATTTAAATTAGATACAGTCATGTCATGTCATCATGTCAAAAAAATGTGATCTTTAAATTAGCTATATAATTAACTAAATATGTAATATATAAATATATGTATTAAACAACACCATGATCTAATAGAATTCCTTGAATCAATATAGAAGACAAATTTTTGATAAATTATGGAGAGCCCTAATTTACGTATTTAATTAAATTTAGGTATAAACTTAATTAATTAAATTAATATATTACTTAAAAGCACAGGATACACTTTTTAGAAAAGATATCCCCTAAACTATACGATATCGGCTTCGAGGTTAACGATAACTACTATTGTAGTATGAAAGCAAATAAACGTGGATCGCGTAGGATAGCATTATCGATATCGCAACGTACAGCACTAAGGACACCCGCTCGTTCAACCGGCTGTCCCCTCCGCCCGTCAGTTCGCTTCCGACCGCGGCGGGAAGCGATACACTTTCACATCATGAGGTTCGCAACGCTCGTTGCGTTGCTGGCGGTCGCGAGCGCCGACGACCTGACCCTCGTCGATTATTTACGTGATACCTTCTACTCGCTGGAGAGTGCACTGTGGAAAAATGTTACGGGCACGGCGTGGAGTGATTCCGTTCTCGGGGGCGATGTGGAACTAACAAAGGCTTTTGTGTCCTTCGACAACAAAATTGAGTCGCAGCCGCGTCCGCCCCGGCCTCCACTCGACACCTGGCTGTGGGTTAAAGCGACGGAGAAGGTGCAGACGATCGATTCTCTATATAAGAATTTTATGGCGTTTGTGAGGAGGCAGGCGTCGCCGGGAGCGGTGCCGGCTCCCGTGAGAGAATGGTTGGACCTAGCAGAGAACGTGCTGATGGACCCAAAGGCGTCAGTGTCGCAAGCTGTTAAGAAAATCCATGACTTGATGGAGCACGGGGATATGTTCCGTTCAGCGTTGCAGGTAATCCCCTCATAGTATTATTGGGACCCTTTGTCTCTTAATGCCAGTGGCGCGGATTTGAAGACAATAAAGTCGTAAACCGTGCCGTTCGGAAGACCGTGTTTGGTAACACGTTGTGTCAGTGACCCGGTGTGTATAATAAACAAACGTTTTCTAAATTATTGCAATAATGATTTCATGGAATGTGTATAATGAGCATGGAGTCTAAATAGTACGAATTCTAAATATAGTGATACGCCGTTTATGGTATTTATAATTACTAAAATTTTAGTGGCGAAAGTTAGTGAATAGTTTTTGGATAAATGTTGCTCATTCACATAAAATCTATTATAATTATGTATTTGGATGAAATTTTGCACTTAGATAGTATATGACCTGAATTACCACGTAGGATACTCTTCATAGTAAAAACACGACCCAAGCAGGCGAAGGGACGGGAAAAGCGCTATTTTCTAATAATTCGGTGTTTCACAAGACGAATTTCAATAACAATTACTTGTAAGAAGATAACCTACTTATCATAATACAAACATCAGCGATTAAGTGCATACGGTTTTTAACCGACTTCCCAAAGGAAGAGAGGTTTTTTCACTTTATAAGTAAAACGCAAATAGCAGATTCCTTTTAAACACACATAGGTATCAGAAATCGAACCTACTGGAAATGGTTGAGCAATGTAAACCTAAGCAAACCACGTTTGATTGCTAACTGTAAAATAATACAATTAATGATAATATTATTATTAGTACAGGCCAGCTGACAAGGCAATAAAAATGTTCAATTGAATTCTGGATATTTAGGTTTCGATTATGTATTCTCAATTAAAATCTGCACAATGGCTATTGTTGCATGTTGCAATTGCGTAAATAAGGTTATCATGTATGAGCACAGTTATTACGAGCATATAATCCGCATATATTTTTTTATGACATCAACATTTTAAGATATTAGGTAAACAGGTAAAAACAAATACTGTAGGCAGTAAATTACAAGGGGCTATATTTTGACTGCTCTTTAAAGTGTGGTATAGGATAATAAAGTGTATATGTTATGCACAATGGACCATGAACCGAATAAGTATGAATTCAAACGGTAATGAAAGTACCAAAATCGCAGAAGAAACATGCAAATGAATTAAAGCTATAAATACATGAAATGATACCATTTCAGCGAAGAATTAGACCTAAAAGGTCTACAAAGCTTCGCAAGGATTTAAACTTGACGCAACACATACAGTAGAAAAAATAATTGAAATAATCACACTTTTAGTTTGCATTGCGAAGGTTCTACGTTTAAGGATGCCGGGAAATACGGTGATAAAAACAACATTTTTACTACACTAAAACTTGTTATATAATTGAGAAAATTCGTTTTATAATGTAATTGAAATAATGAAACAGAATAAATAAAGGTAACCGATTAAAACTGTTTACCATTTGCTGAATATAAGAGTCAATAAGGTATAAGTACCTTGGAACACTATTATATGTAATTATTTACTATGTAAATAATGACGCCCATCCTGCAACGCATAGCAAACATAACAGTAAACATTTCGTTGCCTTATTTATAAAACGCACACTTGTATGATATCATTCACTGTAACACATTCTTCAAACACTACGGTGTAATATATGAATCAACATAACTCAGGAAATGTGATTTATGATAACATTAAAAACTATGTAATCATTATCACTATTTATCATTGACTCATACAGATTCAATATTTGATTTACTAAATAATCTTTCTTGCTCAATTGAGGTGTGATCTTCGGCATACCTATTTTTATTCACTGTTCAATCTTTTTTAACCGACTTTCAAAAAGGAGGAGGTACTCAATATGTTTGATACATCGAAAGTTGTAGTAAGAGTGGATTCTCATGTACAATCTATATGAATAAAGGTGGTAGGTTGACCATGGAGGGTTAATCATAAGGGTGTAACCTAGGGTTTAGAACCTAGTGTTCTGGTTTGCAGGGCGTGGCTTCTAGCTTCTATATTATGTATTTAGAATGATTACGAGTAGAACAGTCACATAGGTACTAAAATTCTGAAATAATTATATCTTCAAAAAGAAACATGGTTTCATGTAATGAAGAAGAAGGCAGATTTGTTTATTCGAAATAACTTCGCAAAAAAAGGTGTCGACAGCCACACACGTGCTCTACATCTGGGATACCAATAATAGAGCATTACGCTTTGCTACAAACAAGTTTTTATAGAATTATTCTGTTTTTCGCCATTCATGTTGATGAAAAATATCGTTGTCTGTTACTAGGATTGTAAACATAAATAAATCTTATTAATCACCTAAGCTTTCACTAAATTCATATTATTTTTGACATATTGACACAAGATAACACTGATCTCAATTTCCATGTATTTAATTATATGTGAAATAATGTCCTAAAAACTCATGTTTTCGATTTAGTACTATTAAGTTTAAATTAAGATCCAAAATCCAGCAATCGATTGACCTGAATGACGAAGGTGCATGTTATTTCATTCCAGGAGGAGCATCCAGACTTATGCGAACTCCAGCTATCCCCCCACCAGTTGATATATGATATGTATAACACGATATCCCTCACCGAGATCAAGGGCTACGCCATGATGCAATTCTCTTGGATGCTGCTCAGGATATACGGGAAAGGTATTTCAATTAACATTTGGATACGGTATAAGTTTAATACATAGACTATTATTGCACTATATTGTTCGGTAAAATACACAGCTGAAGACTCTTTCCTGTTAGTCCCTAAGAGGTATTTGCTGGACCTACAAAGTGGGTTTTAGTCACTTCAATAGTTGAACAACATCATAGGAAAATATAGCTGCCAGCCTCCTGGTTTTAATGTGTTTATCACCTCGATCCAGCACGGGATGAGAGCAAATGGTTCAAGGTCGACCAGACGGCGAATCGACTTTCTGCTAATCAATTAGGTCTGCGTAACACAAGTACCAACGCATCAACGCATTCAAATGTTTATATAGTATGATGTATTGTGATACATTTCGCTTGGAACGTTATTCTTGGTAGCCAATTACCTACGTACGCAGAATTGGAAACAAAAACAAAGTTGTTAAACGTTTTATTCGTTTGAACGAATATCTACATTCGAATTTTTGCTGCGATGTAGACTAGGAAAGTTTATTAAACATAAATTCGTTTGAAATTCCAACTCCTTTTTCGTTAATAAAATGAATGTTTCGTTTATTAACTTATTTAGGTTATCAAATAACAGTTTACTTCAATGTATTATGGTTAACGCGAATTGTATGAATACTTTTGTGTTATAACAATAGAATATTAATTTTATGGCTTCATTTGTCGGCTTCAAGACGAGGTGACTCTGTTATCTTCTTTAAGTCATTCACGGTTTTATCGATTTTGGAATGTACGTAACATTCCAGCATTGAAATTGTATATGGTACATCGCAAGCCCAATCTACATCTACAGACCAAAATAAATATGGCAGTCCTTGACATCGTCGTAATCAATACAATGCCATTATAATTATGTAGTCTATTTAAATCAAAACCGTTTCATGCACGCTCTGATTTGAGTACCTATTTATCTATCAGTGTCCCAATAGACCCAACACAGCCAAATGAAGGGAGTAACGAATACTGCGCGAAGCAAATAATACACAACCAACATAACAATCATTGAACAAGCCTAAACTGCTTGATAGATTCATAGCGTCATTATAGAAAACTATTTGACCCTTTTTGAGTAAAGTAAATTATTCAAGTCTCTAGTCAGTTTCTGTTCTTTACTACAAGCTTCCGTATTAGCACTTAACCGCTACAATTGGTCCGCATATTGACTGGCCGTCGAGACCGGAAAATACTGCATTGAGAGTTTTCCTTGCTGTGAACGGAAGTGCCTCATTTGAAAGTAACGTTGTAAATTCATCGACGCAATCATCAACAAGATATATATTTTTACACGTTACATTGCAGGAAACTTCACACAAGAAGCTGGTCTAACGAGACAAAGGTACGCAGACCGATCAGCCAAGACTGCGGCGGCCGCCAGAGACGCGCTAGTCATGGCAAGGCGAGATATCTACCGATGCGACCCTCCCATCCACAAAGAAGGTAAAGAAACGAAACAATTTCTGATCGAATAAAAAGAATGTCCTTTATTTGAACCAGCTCCAACTAATATAATTTCTGTAATTTCCAGGCGAAACATATGCGCAAGTGACCCGTCTATTGCAAGGCTACATCGAGAACGAGGTGGACATGAACAGCGATCGGACCTGCCGGGAGAACTGCGGCTACTACACGCTCACGCAAAATCATGGCTGCTTCAAGGAGCAATATTTATGCACGAACCAGGCAGTTTGTTCCGGCCGGATCATCGACTGTCAGTACATCGACTCTGACATGTGGGTTTGCCCAGCGGTAAGTAAAATTTGTATTATTATCAACTTTTGATTATTTTTTTCGCTTTTTACTTTTACTTGGTTTATATATTGATGAACATTTAAATTGATGTTCCAGAGCCCGAGTAGTAAGCGGAGGTATGAATGGATCGAGTACGAGAACGGTCGAACCCTCGGACGCGTCAGCAGTTGCAACCGAGGCACGACCAAGGTGAAAACAATTTATTGCTATTCAGCTCGCGACGCAGGATGTTGGCCCCAATGTTTGCCCAACTAAGTACACGTCAAAATGTGTGGCACGCATCGCGACAATGCCCACGTATAATTTTATGCACTAGATCAAACAACATATCAACATATTATTATATAACAGACCTTGAAATTTACGGAAAGGAATCTGGTTTTTCTTTTCAAGAGGAAACTATTTATAATGCACACTATAACCGGACTTCTTAGGGAGTATACCTAAGTTATCTGTACTTGGTTGTTTGAGGTCATTAGATTAACAAAACAAATCATTGCGCGTTGTTATTTATTATGTGCTTTACTCGTTCATAATTTACCTATCAGTAGTTCAGTACTTGTAATTAAGATAAAATAATGGTATTAACATTGCATCGAAATGCTGTGCATGTCAATTTTTAAATTTTAGTATAATTATAAACACCAACAACCTTCTAAACAAATATGCTCGTGAATCATAAATCATTAATGGATTATACAGGAGTTAGGTTGGTTATAGATGTATTATCTTAACGATTTACATTTCTTATAGTGGTTTTGGATAAGTGCGTTCAGTAGAACAAAACCGTAACAAGTGTAAGAGTGTCCCCAGGTGGATTCGTGGTGGCGTTGGTTGTTCTGGCACTGCTCGTACTGCATGTGCCTCTGCGACGAGGAGGGCCCCACCTCCGACCGTTACTTCAGCCTCTGGGAGACTACCTCCGACGTCAACAACAACAAGTTAGTCGGCTCGTTTTAGGATGCCCGCACACGTTTAGAGATGTCATAGGATTTACGATAGCCATATCGAATACAAATCGTGTTAAATATATGTTTTTAAAAGGATATTTTCTTCCAAAGGTTGACTCCTGGTGGAGATGGACTCTCACACACTGCTCGTACTGTTTCTGTCTTTGCGAAGACGTGGTCGGAGCCAGTGAACGCACGTTCAGTTTAAGAGAAGCGTTGGCGGACGTACAGAAGAACAAGTCAGTAAAAAACTGACTGGGGGCCACATGTTGCCGTTAATCTAACCCACAGCGCTGTAAAAAGAGCAAATTACTAATCGTAACCGCAGGGTTCATGTGTCGCAGTGTGTAGATATTGTCGCTTCTTATGACGTTTCTTCGTGCTAACAGCATGGGTGTGCGGGTGTCCAGATTACTGAGTTGCAATTTATTTCATGGCATTTCAACAATACTGTTTTCCAGGGTGGTGACAGGCCTGCGTATAGTCAAAGTCGATAGGGTGTTCCACCTCCAGATTAGTGAGGGAACACTGGGAGAGCGCGGTTCCATCATTCCCGGTAACTGGGTGCCAATACAAAAATTCGATCCCTCGGATCCGGGCGTCACGAACGGCGTGGACTATCATACGTTATCCTACGAGAAGCGAGCCATTGATCTGGATGAACTTGACTCGCCTGCTGGATATGTTCTGACTGGCGTGAGGTATGATATGCTCAATTCGCTCTTATGTACGATATATGGAATCATCTCTAAAAAAATTGTTTATGATTTCAGATTCAGTATGATCGGCGCACATTTGCATTTCGAGATCAAGTCGACTCCCTTCAACTACACGACTGGCAAGCTCTCGCCAAGCAGGAGTCAATGGATTAGCAATGATAACACTGATGGAGCAGAGAAACCCAGGTAAATTCTACAAGTTCTTTTATCTATTATAAAAGAGTACTTCTATGCTATTTTTAGTGTTCTATTTTTTCAAGTTCATAACTTAATAATAACAAACAAAACGTTAGGAGTTCCTCACATATAATTTTTCAATCAATCACAATTTATATTATAAAGATAATTTGTTATTTTACTGATGCTATTTTTTTGTTTATATTCTATTTCCAGGACTCGCTTGGATCTGTACAAGCCAGATATCCCCACTCGCAGTCACGCCCCACTGCCAGTTGACTCCACGCACGACCAGTACGTGGAGTTCGTCAATTCTGACCTAGAGGCCGACGCGGCGCAGAGCACCGTGCCTTTCATCGATATACAACCAGTGCAGCCGATGAAAGGTATGGTGTTATTCCCATATTAATCGGTACTAATTTAATATTGTTTACGTCCTAATATTTGTTTATGTTCTACTTATCTAATAGTTAAATATTTGTCTATTACTATATATGTTTATTTAGCATATAATGAATTAAGGTTATCACGATCACAAAAAAATTGAATAACATGTTTTTAACTTGTTAATAATGAGTTAATAGATATAGGAAGTTATTTATGAAGGATAAGAATGTTGGTTATTTTCTGGTGACCTTAAGATAACTAATTTATTAACTCTGTTTTGCAACATTATTGTGACCTTCAAGTTTAGCCATACCACTTGCTATAAAAAAAAATCTTCTTTTCACAAAAAAGAAAAATTCTATTTTCTTTTATACTATAGAAATTGTAGACTTTCAATAATTAATTGGTCATATAATTATCTTTTTTCTTCTGAATGTGTAGTCTTTTTAGTAACTGTTTATATTTAATCACACAAGCTAATGACTGGGGAATACGTCATTTAAAAACGACAATACCCATACTCCTCGTACACCGATCCGACCTATAATAATATCATAGAAAACGATTACGATAATCAGTTTTGCATTCGAATAATGTAAAATTTATAATTATTGTAATTTATAAATATTTTAATAATACTAGACTTTAGCCGCGATTTTATCTCGTATAAAAAGTATCTCGTTTTAATACAACTAAAAAAAACTATAATATGTGCCAAATTTCATCCAAATCACATGTTTGTAAAACATCATACACACTTTCACCACAAAAATTTGATTATGTTATCTATAATGATGTCTATTTAACTAGGTGCAGGGCTCGCGAGCGGCGCGGCGCTGATCCACCGCGGCGCGCGCGGGCTGGGCGGGTTCGTGGCCGTCAAGATGTTCACGTACGACTACTCGCGCCACGTGCGCGCCGCCGCGCCGCCCGCGCCGCTCGACGACGCCGACGAATTCAACCCCATAGTCAATTGACGCGCACCATTGTATTCGATTAGTTAAGATAGTTTAGTTAACGTATCCCGTAAGGTAGTTTTGTAATATTCTCGATCAATAAAGTCATTCTAATACGATTTTGTTAGTTTTTTCGTTACTCCTCGATAGGACACTTCATGTACGTAACGTCGATGTCTTAATTATGTTTTATATTATAATGTTGTTTTGCCGCCCAAAATCAAGACGTAATCATATTATCAGTATATGTAGTCGAAGTAGGCATTGAAAATATTTTAATATTTTAACAAATAATTAACAGCATAGTATGTGATTGTCGTCGACAGATTCGTATTTTAATTAGACAATTTAGAATAGCATTTATAGAATAACTCCACCTAGAAAATATTTGTACTATACGGAAAATATGGTCAGAATAGTTATACTGGTACAGTTCAAATATGCAAAATATTAATAAATGCAACCGATGTTCAAGGAGAAATGGCCTATTGATTGAAAATAATTAGGAAAATTCGTTCGTGTAGTTTACCGTACATCAAAATGTCTCAGTTATTTGTAGTATTTATATTAGAAATATTAAATTTAAGGAAAAATGCATTACTTGCGCTAAATTAGATCATCATTAGGTGACTTAAATACTCTAAATCTGATTTATAGGAATAAATGCAGCATTTCTTTTACAAAAAAAACCCAGTTATCAAACCAGACATATTTTTAATTTCATGTCAATGAGGAAATAAAAAAAAGAAGATGAAATTGAAATAAAAAACTAACGAGTTTATCTCAACACGAACATTTTGCAAATACTGCATTTTCCATTGCAACGGCAGTATTAGGGAAACACGGTTCTGGTTATATATTTCTAAGTTACTATGCATTAAATTTGAAATGAGCCACAAGCGGTGCCATGCCGGGTGGTAGAAGTAGTGTCTTTCGACCGGGGAAGTACCACCGCCACACCTATTCCTAGCGTTAAGCAGTTCTTTCGTTTCGGTGGAAGGGGCGGCTCACTTTTATATAAGGCGACCACCTCAGTCCTCGGGAGTAGCAACGCATCAGTGATAGACTTCATGCAGAACCCCTGTTCTATAAGAAGTTGCTTACAAATGTCCATGGGCGGCAGTAATCACTTACCATCAGGTGGGCTGCTTGCTCGTCTGCTATTTTATATTTATAAAAAAAACAGTACCGGATAAATAGGGTACCTGAACACGCAGCGGGTGCGCCGCGAGCTGCGCGAGCAGCGGGCGCGGCGGCAGCAGCGACGCGGCCGACACGCCCAGCGAGCGCACGCCCGCGCACAGGAACGCCGCCAGGTAGCGATGCAGCGGGAAGTGGAACGACGCGTGCATCGCCTCCGACTGTGAGCGGACGTCCATAGTTAAAATTATATATTTTTAAAAGGTAGTAGTGAGAGGTCGAAATATCGGTATTAAATTAATATTGAAATATTGCCTATGATTGTGTTAACGCATATGCCATACATCATAAAATGTATAAAAATCATCTTAATAGCTTCATAGCTTTGGGCATATTACATGGAAGGGGACGGGAAGGACTCATCAGACGGACAGAGCATTAAAGAAAGGAAGTGGTCACAGCCACTGTTGATTTTTATTGATGTAGTGCATTTCTACAAACGAGATGTTTAAAAAATATACGACTCTCCTTTTTGTTATCTTTCTCTATCTCTTGTCCAATACTGTGACATACTATAACGTGTGCAACTAAAAACAATAAGAAATCTATTGACCTCAATAGACCACTGAAGAGTGACGTCACATGCCTATTAGGGTTGTGGGCATGCCCGTCGTGTCCATAATCGCGGATTCGCGCTTGACACACCTCCCAGGAGCCCCAAATACCCATTGGACTTCCCCGCGTTAGATGGAATGTATAAATACATTTTCCTGACGTGAAAAAAAGTAGTTGTACAGTGCGATACTCACGCGTCGCGGTCGTTCCGGCGCACGCACGGCGTGCAGCCAGGCGCGCAGGAAGCGCACGGCGGCGGCCACGAGGCGCGCGGCGAGCGGCGCGTGCGGCGGCTCGCACAGGTGCGCCAGCACCGACCACATCGGGTACGCGGCCGCCTCCAGCTCGCACGAGAACGCCGCGTAGTATGATGACGGCTCGAACTCGATGTGCCCGCCCGTCTCGCGAACGTTCACGTTCATGCCTACAATATAATTTTGTCAATTATTACAATTTAGTGATAGGAAATTTGTACATACATTGAATTTTAAGAATATTTAGGGTGACTGATCTAATGGGTGATTTTAGAAAAAAAAAACATAATATGTTATTATTACAGTTGCCAAGTCATTAGAACCAAGTAGCCGGACCGACTAGATAGTTTGGCCGGAGATTTGGTTAAGAAGGCTGGATACCCTAGATTAGTAAAGATTGTGAGTTTAACAAGTGGGTGCGACATTACTCGGCGTTTAAACGCGCGCATATTATACTTCGGGAGTGCGGAGTAACTGGTCAAAATTAAAAATCGTAATAATAGTCGGTCACGACTTCAAAAAGTCTAACTAAGTATATCCAGCTTTATCCAGACCCCTGGCATCGGTAGTTCTTTTTACAGGACATATATGCAGAGTACTTTCTGTAATACGAACTTCAGAATTGTATTTGCATAACAAAATTAAACGACGCTCACCTTGCAACATGGACAGGAACTCGAACCACATATCAACCAGCGCATCGTCTTGTAGGAACAGTAAGGCAACACTCTTATGCGATAGCACATTATTGAAGTCAGATACGAGCGGCCAGTAGCAGTGCTCCTTCATAACTCTCTTCGTGCAATCGATGACATAGTGACAATTCTTTTCTGGGTCGTGTAGTGTGTTCTGGACTAGTATCTTGCCCATCATGAGGCGCAGAGATAACACCATGACGTGAAGTAAGTGCAATTGCTGTACACATCGTAGGGCAAGAGCTTCGTTGGAAAACAGTTGGACGGACATGTGCACCACGCGGTTGGACAACGTGTCGGGATCGGCGGAGTTCTCGAGTACTAGCGGGATGCGCGCGTAGTGCATCACGAAAGTACGGGTCAAGTGTTCCTACAAAAAATATTATAATTTATTATTAATAAATGTACGTAAATTGTGTTTTAGTTTTAATTTAAAAATGTTTTGACATAAATGGGTGACGCTCATAATGAAGAATATAAATATAAAAAAGATGTGCAAATAAGGCATGTATTACACGTTATTTCGGGATCACATAACAGCAATATCGCTATTGCTGTTTTAGGCAATGTTACACCCAAAAGATATAACAATAACAAACAAGCCAAGGAATATAATGTGATAAATGATTTAGCATTCCAATATGACAGTCTAAAAATATCAGTTGTTAAAAAAATGTAATTACCTTGTAGTCCTGGTCGGGTAACATGTTGAGCAAGAAACAGACTACGTTCTGTGGGAACTCGTATTTGAAAGTCCAGAAGATGAACTCGTCAAGTAGTGTGTTGTGTTGCAAGCGCGGAGCTAAAGCCGGCAAATGACGATACCTGAAAATAAATACAAATATTAGTCATACAATTGTACTACAACAGAGAGTGCAGAGGTCCATTCGGCAGTTTACCATATATAACATACCAACAATATATTTTAATTACTGTTTTTTAAGAATAAGTAACTGCCAAGTGGTAGAGTGAATAAGGTTCGACTGGAGAGGAACAGTTTTTGTGCTTTGTTGATAAAGGATATGGTTATCGGCTCACATAAAATGAGGCGACCATTTTAGTCCTCATAAGTAGCAAGCCGTCTGTTATTTATTTCAGATAAAATTCATGATCTGCATGAAGTTGATTACGCTCATAAACGGCAGTGACGACTTAATTCTACAGTAAATTAAAGGCTCAACTTCTGATATAACACAGAAATAGGTGTGGCACAAATTTATAAGAGACTTATCACTATTTGATAGAAGATTACGGTTGCCAACCGTACTATAATATTAGTATTGTACTATATTTCGGGTCTGCGTACTATATACTATTGAACATAAAACGCAAAAATAGTACTAAACATTTTCAACACCGAAATCTCACAAATAAATCCATGCATTCCAAAACCAAATTCTACGAACGCGTCTTTATAATAATTTTAAAAGAAGCTTGTTACTTAAAAATATATAAATTTATTAAAATGAGTATATTATTGCCTACATGGTATGTTTTATATAATATTAATGATATATGTTTTATATGTGTGTATTTATAGCTTTTTTTGAAAAATACTATATTTTGTCGACAAAATGTTTATAATAGACGATACCGATACAAACCGCATCAGTATGGAGTATGGACATACATCAAAGCAGTTACTCACTCGTCAGGCGGTTCAGGAGCGGGGAAGGACTCGATCGCCTTCTCGTACATCTTGATGGACTCGCCCATGTAGTGGCCGTACTCCGTGTCCGGGAACGGCGGCTCCACCAAGTTACGGTACATCTGAAGAGAACAGTGTTTTATTGAAGTATCCAGATTATTGCAAGATGGTAGACCGTTTATGATTCGACCAGAGATATTTAAGCCTCACGCCAAATTGGAAGTCTCTAGAAAATTGTGTGGAATAAATTTCTTTCTTACCCTCAGATGTCAAAACTAGCGTCGAATCTGTTTTATGATTAGCAGTCATCATTGTCCTGTCTCTGCTTGTAACATAAACGCTAATTGCTAGCCTTTAGTTCAAGGAATTCAAAAGGTTTCCAATTAAATACTTTCATTACTTTGAATGGCTGTTCCACTATTTATCTTCCAGAAAAAAAAACGACTTCTTTTTATATATTCTTATAAATTTTTCAAAAGCCTACCTGAGGGTTGATGAGCGCCTTGGTCATGGCGGAGCGCATGAGGTCGCCCATGTTATTGAACTCCATCAGCATCTGCACGTAGCCTTCGCACTCTTGCACCGCGATACGGTAACCGTCCGAGTTGGGAGTGCCACAACTGGGAAGTGGAAATAGTACATTAGGTATTTTCAGATACTGTTAAAGACTTATTTTTTTTAAGGTGGTATAACCTAGGTATATGGTTCGATCGGATCAAAGTAACACCGTGTCATCTATTCGAGCATGAGTTACTAGCTTCTAGCATGAAGCAGTTCTTGCATTTCCGTGGAAGGGTGTGGTTGCCGGTTTACTTTCTTGTGGCAATGATCTTAGTCCTTGAGAGTAGCAACAAATCTGTGATCGACTTCGGATAAAACACCTTTCTTTACGAAGTTGCTTACAAATGTGTGTGGATGTAATATATGCTCACTTGCTATTTCAGTCGTTTAGTAAAAAAATATTCATTGAGAATATAATTCAAACACATTGTTGGACAGTTTATTATTTACATTACTCAAGCATATATCCTTACGATATTTTACTTCGCCGTGAAATCCAATGATAATAATTAATTTCTAGTATGCACGTGACAAACCAGAGTTGCTTGAGTCTCGGACCTTAGAATTCCTAACCATTAGGCCGCTTATTAAACTGAAGAATTAGTGGGTGAGTAACCTTTTTTTTCATCCATCTGAAGGCTCACGACCGCATCTATTATTAAATATTCAATCAAAGCGAAATAAAAACAAGCCACGAAGTTACCTGCTTAGGGCACCAATAAAAATAGGAAATGATCGGTTAAACGAGGACGGTGATTCACCAAAGTTCGGTATGCTTGTATCATCCACTCACCCGTTCTCCCTGAAATGCTGCAGCAGCCGCAGGATGAGACGCGGCATCATGGCCTCCGCCACGCACATCAGCTCGGCGGGCGCGGTGCCCGGCCGCGGGCACTTGTTACCGTGGTTGCTGCAGAACCTGCGACAGATGGACATGCATCGTGTAATTTTAACACATACTTCCCTCTATCGACCCTTTGAGGTGCACTATACTATATAGGTTACCCTTATTGTGGGGTTTTACCAATAGTTATCGCGCCTAGTATGGGTGTTGATGACCACAGTAAGACACTACTGCCCATTTCTTGGATTTTGTCCCTTAGACGCCTCTTTCGACATCCACGGGATTAGAAGTGGTGCTATTCAAGACAGATACAACACCACACTCTGTAATAGTACATACAAACTTAGCTTGATATCTCAATTCACTGATTCGAGAGTATGTTATCCAGCTAGAAACAAAATTTTCACGACAGGTCAGCGCATAAGATTATCATACAAGAGGTAATAATATTATATTTATTGATCATTTTTATTGAAGGAAGCTCTATACATGTTCTGATCTGACTATCAACTCATGTATGATTCTGCTACATTTAAAGAATACAAAAAAAACAACTATACCTACACGCGTATTCTAATGCAGATAAAGGAAATAAGGACTATAGAGCTGTTATAAAATTATCGGCCGAGCCTTTTAGGAACCGGAATAATTTATAACAAAATGATTATTTTTTATAATATCGCGATATTTACCGTTGTTAAAATGGTTTATGATATCAATTAAGTTATTATGCGCAACTAAAATAAATATCTCAATTACAAACTGTTTCCTGTTTGATGATTTAAACGTGAGGGCTGAGGCATTTTAAAAATGTTTAAACAAACTCTGCAAGTCCACTAACCCATGTGATGTGAATCATTAGTCAAATCGGCCTCAGTTAATCGAGGATATGGATATATTGCACAACATTTTCAGTTT
Organism: Cecropterus toxeus; assembly: GCA_018249875.1. Classification (NCBI taxonomy): domain Eukaryota; kingdom Metazoa; phylum Arthropoda; class Insecta; order Lepidoptera; family Hesperiidae; genus Cecropterus; species Cecropterus toxeus. The sequence goes on along the minus strand of DWNE01002224.1, from coordinate 1,731 downwards.
AACTTCCGTTTCTATGACTAAGTAAAACATAAAAAAAGAAAAAACTGGCCTAGTTTTTCACATCCATACAATGACCACCTAAATCTCATTAGTTTCTCATCTCGCACGCGTTGCGATGGCTAGGCGACCACGTCACGCGGCCGCGAGATGCGAAGGTCAAGTCAAGTTCAAGACGAGCTCACGAGCCAAGAGACGCGGAGGTAGAAATCCATCCTCTCTGTCTATACCACACTAATGGTGTTAGTTGTCACTCTCTGGCGGACGATCAAATCTTTAATCTGACTTGATCAGTTTACAGAAACGTAATTAATATCGGATTAAAATAAGTGCCGGTCCATTTATACATTTTTTATCTTACGTTATGTTAATATGAATATTTAAAGGTTTCAATCTGTATAAACTGAATTAAGGCATCTTACTTAGTTCAAAACTTTCAAAAATTTAAGAGAATAATATTTTTAACATATTGAAAAAATATTTTTGAAACAAAGAGAAAATCAACCATCGTCAAAGAATATCCTAAAGATGTGCCTGTGTCTTTTGATAAATAAAACTTTAAATGAATGAACTACTTATCTGATTCCAATCAATGTTCAAGCTACTCTACGTACAATGTATGACGATTATCGTTTTTATCGTCTGCACCAATATGCCACGCCGACATCATATTTATTTTAACCTTATGAAACCTTACCCTTTAGGATTGTAAATATATTTATTGTAATACCCACAAATAGGAAAGATACTAAAGGGCTAACTTAATGCATGCTGGCGTTCTCCGCCAGTCAACCTTGGCTGAATGCAGGCAGGTGTTAAAATAACAAAAGAGGGCCTGTTGCAACGAGACATTTTAGACCAAATTGAAATAAGGAAATCACCTAGCAACAATTATCATCTAGTCAATAGACAATGGCCTCACTACTTGACTCCGATGTGACGGCCGATTAATTCTCGCGATCACGTTCAAGGTCGGGACCTCGTCTCCGAGGTCGCCGGACCAAGTTCAAAGACGGACGGCTAACGGGCACGCATTGTTTTGGTTGACACACGACTACAATGGGTTTACGATGGTTATGTAATTTGTTTTGGTTGGGCCTACGCGGCTGGTGGCAGCTGTTTGCGGCTGTTTATAGTTTGCGAGACTCCGTGGCCAGAACACTTTTGAAGCAATTTTCTTACTTTATTTGCATAGAATAGTAAGATTCCTTAGAAAAAGAAGAAGTACAGTCAAGGGTTGTGACTACGGCAGCGTCTAAGCGTTTACCACCAGCTGATCCAGGGAAGAGGTAGAGCTAAGGAACTCAAGCCTCTACAAAATGTAAATTTAAGAACTCAAACCTATTTTTTTATTTTAATCCGTCCGTTATTTTTAAGAGGGTAGCAAAATTTCAGAAATTCTAACCTAACCTAAACTTCCCTCCCCAAATGTAAATCAAATTTCTATTTATATTAATTATTCCTACTGATGCCTACTTTCAGCGGGTAATCTTTTTTTTTATCTGATTAAAGTAGCAAACGAGCATGCAGTTCACCTGGTGGTAAGTGGTCACTGCCGACCATGGACACCCGTAAGCAATTTCAAATTGAACATGGGTTCTATCCGAAGTCAATCACAGATGCGTTGCTACTCCCGAGGACTATGATGGTCGCCTCATATAAACACGCTTTCTACACTCATAGCCCCACACTAGGATTTTCTCCTGTGTCGTGGGTGCCATGGACACACAAACA
>DWNE01002223.1:0-19428 GCA_018249875.1 Cecropterus toxeus | reverse complement strand
CATACATACATACATACATACATACATACATACATACATACAACCGAAGCTAATAAAAGCGAGTTAAAAACGTTTAAGCAGTTGAGTTTACTTTTTAACATTTTTACAAAGTAACTTATTTTATTATGAGTTACACACAGGATACACGTGGTAGTAAATTGGCGGGTCCTACACGAGTGTAGTGCATAAAAGTCGTTTATTATGTGCTCGGGTTGACGACAAATGGTCGCACGTGTGAGGTGAACGCGTTCTTTGTCTCTGCCTCGCGGTAAGCAATTTATATTGCTGGGAGATAGATGTTTTTGTAGTGAAATGGTGCTTTTTATTTTATTCTGTGTCTTTATAGTGGTATGTGAGCATTGGGTACATTACTGTGAGGTAGATGAAGTGAGAAAATTTACTTCTAAGGTTTATATACGGTTCTCTCATTGTTGAAAATTAATTTAAATTCAAACTTCGATGTGACTCAGAGTTTCTCATACCATCACCAAACACCATAGTAGAGTAATGTACTACCAGAGGCGCCATCACGAAACTCACATGAATCTGCCAAATAACAGAAGGGCTAAGTGGTATTATGTTTTAAATGCTGTGGTAAGGTTAATATACTTATCCGAGGCCTTTCAACGTAGTCATTGAGGGTAGTTACGCATGTAACTAATCTCGGTAACACTAATCTTACACTACTTATCCCACTTATCCTCATGTGGACTGTAAGCTCGTTTGCTACTTCTATATTGTAAAAAGAAACAAAATCAGCTATCGTGGTCGATTTTAATCGTCTTGTTGTGATGCTCGTGGGATACAGTTCGTTAATTATTTGGTAATTGGTGCATGTAGTCAACTAGTAGTAGGTGGATGCCGGTCATTGACATCTGTACAGGCAGTCCTCGACTTACATCGTATCAAGTTACGTCGAACAATGTTTTGACACTGTTCTTGAAGCATATGTCAATTGTTTCGAGTTCCGGCATAGTAGAATTCACTTGTCGCGATTATCTTATTGGATTGGAGGCACAAGTACAAGAGGAAGCAATCGAGTCACAAGAAATAGCATCTTTTATTAGTAACTCTGAAAAAGAACTTACTTTTTGAAGAAAATGATCCTAATTCAAGTTTAGTTAGTTTTAAAAATTATATTCTATTTTTAAGAATTAAATAGAGAAACTTGCATTGGTACCTGGATTAAGCTCAAACACAGTAGCATTTTACACTGTCTTAAAGCATTTAAAGTGTTGCCGTAGTCTCTTAAAATGAACTACCAAGGGTTTTTCCAACTTATAATAAAGTAATATAAAATTTAGTTGCGAGAATTTAAAATTCCCAGCTATACAGAAACCACTTCGGGATATAACAAGTTAAATTCCCGCTTCATAAGCGCAGTCGCGCGACTCATTTGCAACTTAGTTGGAGGGAATTAAAGTAACTTGGACCAAGAAAAAGTAGCGTCGAGTTTGTTAAGTTTAATCATCTTATGTTCGTTAGTTCTGTTAAAATGACGTTTTTACTTTTCAACTCCTGCAGCGGATGTTTTAATACTTTATTTTGATTTGTGCTAGTTAAAAGTAAAAGCTTTGTGTACTTATGATATGATATTTAGGATTCCGTACCTAAAGGGCAAAAATGGAACCCTATTACTAAGACTTCGCTGTCCGTCTGGTCGTCGGTCCATCTGTTCGTTTGTCCGTCTGTCCATCTGTCGGTCTGTCCGACTTTCCGTCTGTCCGTCTGTCCGTTTGTCTGCCTCTTCGTCTGTCTGTCACGTGGCAGTATTTCATGAATCGTAATAACTAGATAGTTAAAATTTTCACAGATCATTTATTTCTGTTGCCGGAAGTACTAAAAGTACTACACACGGTGTACAGAATAAAAATGTAATATTATTTATTCACTTGTGATAGCAGCTTCTCGGAACTCGTTCTGATGAATGAAATAGTTGAGGCAGTAAATATAGTTAGATAGTATGACTATTTTTAAAACGTCAATTTTATTTTTAAAAGGCAAATGTTTCAGTAATAGTAAATATACCTATTCTGAAAATTAGGAATAAGTAATCAGTATTCGACGTGGCGTCAGCGTTCATATAATGGAGGACATGATGAATTACAAGGAAAAATATATGTGTAATTTAACGCTTTTTATACTCAGGGCCCTGTATTAGATTTTTTTTTCTGTGTGGTGGATGACATGGATAGTCACAATGATAAATACGCTAACATGAATATGGGACCCAGAATAGTATTCCAAAGTCAATCAACAGCCACTTGTCTGCCCAGAGATCGAACTTGGAACCTATTGCGTGGCAGATCAGTATGATGACCAGTCTACCATGCATGTCGACTTTATGCAGAGATTTGCTCTTTCTTATTCCTTCATAAGTTCCACATGCCACTAAAACTATAATAGTTAAAAACTTCAGGATTTAATCCTTTTCCAAACTGCATTCATGATCATGTATAATTCTGTCCATAATCTAAATGCACTTTGGTTTCAGCCCTGTGTCAACTGGAGGCGCTAAGACCCTCCATTAAGGACTATCCTATCTTAATGCCTCGCTCGCGGGTTGCCGAGAATAATCTCTGTCTATGAAGTTTGTACTAGCAAAGTTTACTGTAGAGATCATATTAATAGTTTACAATATTTTGGTAGTATTAAGTAATAAAATTACGATGTATTCGATACTTACTTATCTATTTCTGCCAAATAATAGCAGTGTAAAGTGCTGCTGCGATTTGGTGAAGGATGTGGTAAGCATGGTGCACTTATCCGAGGCGTTTTCACGTAGTCTTCAGGAGTAGCAACACATCTGTGGTCCAACCCCGGTAAGTTTCTGATTTAATAAGGGGTTGATTGCATATAAAATAATAGTTAAAAATATCTGTAATCAAATAATGATCCTTGCTCGATTTCTGTTAGTTATGTAATTCAGTCAAAGATACCAAATGTTTGATGAGTAAGTTAGCGAAGCAGCGATCGTTGTACTGGCCCCCTAGACCGAAGAAATAGACATATTGGGTCGTAGAAAATTCATCTTAAACAACTGTAAATTAAAGTTTCCTTTACTTTCATATTTAATTTCATTTTAATTTAATCGCGTAGTATTTCAATATGCCTGTAAGTGTAAGACTTAAAGAATCATTTAGTTAATTGCTTCTGAGAGAAGGCAGTGAAATGTTTTAGAAAATTATACACAGACGACGTAAACAGCGTCGTTCGAAATTTTACACGTGTTGCGCGGGTAATCCTTGAACTCTACCTCAAAGTGCATATACCGCCTCGTGTACGTCGTAACTGGTCTACTAAGTTAAGGCGTATATACAAGTTTCAGTACATTGCAATTGATCTATAAAGTTAAGGCATATAAACTGTTTCGTAATTATTGTAGCTCATCTACAAAGTAAAGGCGCAAATACCGGCTCGTGATGATCTTACTGATGAACAAAGTTAGGTGTATATACTGGTTTGCGTACTTTGCAATTAATCTATAAAGTTATGACGTAAAAACTGACTCATGATTATCGTAATTAATTTACAAAGTAAATGTACATATACCGGCTCGTGCGCATCGTAACTAATCTACAAAGTAAAGGCGCTTATACTGGCTCGTTTACATAGTAACAGATCTACAAAGATACTCGTGTGCGTCGTAGCTGATTTACAAAGTCAAGGCACACATACCAGCTCGTATACATAGTAACTGATCTACAAAGATACGGCGCATATACCGGCTCGTGTGCATCGTAGCTGACTTACAAAGTTAAGGCACATATACCAGCTCGTGTACATAGTAACTGATCTACAAAGATACAGCGCATATACCGGCTCGTGTGCATCGTAGCTGACTTACAAAGTTAAGGCACATACACCGGCTTGTGTACATAGTAACTGATCTACAAAGTTAAGGTACGTATAACAGGGTATGCTCATGTACAACGTAATTGATTTAAAAACATACGAGGCATATACCGGCTCGTGTACATCGTAACTAATCCACAGAGTAAAGGCGCGTATACCAGCTCGTGCATATCATAACTAATCTACAAAGTTAGTGCGCATAAACCGGCTTGTGTACATCATAACTGATCTACGGAGTTAAACAAGTTCGACGGAGTTGTTGGAAGTTGGACGAATGACCGCTAGTGGGACAGTTCTATGCGTGCTTTTGTACGTTGGTGCTTCAGAGGGTATGTTATACATAAAATTTTTAACTTTGATCTTTAGACGGTGGTAGAACCTATCCTGTTCGATCTGATTCTGTTGAAAATGTTGGAAATGTTGGAAAATTTTTGTCAAACTGTATCCTCTCGCTCAAGATCAATCCATTAGGGCGGCTATCCGCGCTATCTTAATGGAGTGCTCCTCAGGGATTACGTAGATAAATCTAACGTTCTCTAAACTTTTGTACAAGAAAACCTTGTTCTATAGAAAATCTCCGATACCTTTTTACCAGATTAAGGCAGCTTGCAGGAGACAACGAGTTGAATTGTTACCTGCTATCGTATTAAATGTATAGTTTAGAATATTCCAAGGTAAATAAGGGTCCATCTACGTCAGTTGGACTCGTGGTAGTTTCACATGGTGCGGGTTAGGTAACCCAAGATGGGAAATGGGCTACCAATTGATGTATTTCCGGAGACCTAAGGTAAGGGGCTCTTCTTCAAGGCTGGCGATACCTATGGTGCTGCAAATGTCGATGGCACAAGGTGAATACATTCCATCAGGTACCTGCCTTATAGTTTGGTTGATATAAAAAAAATGCGTACGAATAAAATGATATGCAACTTTTTGAAGTTTTTTATCAGATTGAAGTAGCAAACGAGCAGGCAGTCCACCTGATGGTAAGTGGCAACTGCCGCCCATGGAAATCTGTAAGCAACTTCAAATAGAACATGGGTTCTATCTGAAGTCAATCACAGATGCGTGCCTACTCCCGAGGACTATGATGGTCGCCTCAAATAAAAGTACGCCGGCAACCACACCCTTCCATCGAAACGCAAGAACTGCTTCACGCTAGAAATAGGTCTGGCGGTGGTACCTCCCCGGTCGAACTACATTGGTTCTACCACCTTCTTGTTTCTACCACCTAAGTTAAGAGGTTGTCGTTATATATAACAGATTTCCTAGTTAGTCCAAAAGTAGTTAGTCTTATGTTAGATAGCAGTATATGCAGAGTATATTATATAGGAGCTCTAGAAAATATATTGGGCTAATCTCCAAGACTAGGTTTACGGTTATTAAATTTTGTAAGTGAAAACTTTGAGATGGAAGTTTCGATATGGCCTAGTTTAGCTTAACTACCTTATGAAATTCATTTTTGCATGTGCATGAAATTTATTTTTGCATTGATGTGTGTATATATTAAAGTGCTATATATTAAAACGAATTTTGTGTAAATGTTTGAATTACCTATTTATTTTACTACTACAGGTTAAATATTTTTTATTTCTTATTAAATATATGTGTGTAAGAAATCTAAATATTAGGTTATTATATTATTAATTTTCAAATATATTGATGTAATAGAGTTCAAGATTAGCTCATTTACACAAATAAATGAAATCTTACATAGTTAATTAACTATAAACAGAAGCTTAAATTGGATGTTTAAAAAATAATTAAAGGAATTTTTATAAACGTGAGTGCTTTTATAAAATTCAATTATTTATATAATCTTTTTTAATATTTTATTTAAAATAAGAGAAATTAATGGTACGAAAGTTAGAGGGATAAATTGAAGGTTGGCATAAAAAGTCTAATTAAGAGGTCTGGCAATTTTATAAAATCTTAAGCTCAATGGAGGAACAACGGGCTGAAAAGTTACTTCTTTTATTTTCATTTTTTATTATATATACAAATAAAATTAGACGTTATTTATATGAAAAGAGTTTTAGATTTTTATGAAAAAAGTCCTCTTATTCGTAATAAACAAATGTAATAAAATAAATGTGATGAAATAGAAAAAAGAAACAATGGTAAAATCTATAACATAGGCTTCATTTTATTTTTTTGATCTTATCAATAACAATCTGTAAAAAAATATTAAACGTTATATTTTATAGACGCTATTGTCCATTCGACGTTCGATGCTCATTGCTATGACTTCACTAGTAACGTTGCGCGAATAATACCGGGAATTCAGAACCATTTACGTACCGAGTTACAGCTGTCTGTTCAATATCGTAGCAGGGAATTTACTCTACGAGCTACGAGGGCGCTACGCGTGGGCGGAGGGCGCTACGAGCGTAGTAACGTAGTAGAGGCGTGGCAATTGTTGTTATTTTGACGGGGTCTGGTGCAGTCACCTTTAGCTTAAGCTTGTAAGGTATGAGCTTGTTTACGTTGTAACTGAAAAATAAACATTTTTTATGAATTTTCTCCATAATATTGGTTTCGCTTCATTAGTTCATTTTAAAATGAATTTATTCCATTCCCAGTTCAATATAAATCAATATCCCCATTGATTTATTTATGATTATTTACTAAGATGCACTCCAAGACTGTTTTAAGTATTTATTCGTTTTATAAATTCTTTTGGGTGGGGTCATCATCCAGTTAAAATTCACCATATATTACATTAAGATCTATAATTCGCGTACGAACCAAACATTACATTATAAAGGCCTTCATTTCTAATTTGACGTGTGCGTGACGAGTTCATGTCAGACGCGTGACGGGTGCGTGTCATTGCAATGTATATTTACGAATATCATTTGTACGCGGGTATACAGATTATACGTATACAATTTCCATTGTTCATAATGTTTTACATTACGAACAAAGGTGGTTTATAATAATTTCAAGACATATTATTGTATCCGACTATGTAGACAAAATGTATGCAATTATTTTTACTAAAATAACTATTTGCCTGTAACTTGTTTAAACACTACTTCTCTGGGTGATAGAACTAGTGTAGTTTGACCGGGGAACGACCCATATAGAGCCCTCACTTTATATGAATCTGCAGATAGATGTCCATGGGCGGCAGTGACCACTTACCATCATGTCGACTGCATCGTGGACTACTCGTTTGTTGTTTTAATTAGATAACTGATGGAATCAGTACGCCGACATATCAGAATGATTTTCACCAATCCTAAAACGCATCAAACATTGATAACGCGAGTCGTAATGTTAAAACACAAAAAACCATGTTACGCATCAGTAAAATTTGAAAGCGGGTTAAAGTCACTGGAGCGGATAGTCGTTAAAAGCAAACCGATTAAAACGGCGCAAATCGAATTTGACGGCGTTTGAATGGCACCCGTTCACTTTGCGCCGCTATCGGGCCTGGCGCGAGAGATAATGCCGGGCCACCTGCTGTGAATAATCAAATTCAATATTTGATCGAACGTTCAATGTAACATGGTTTTGTTTTTTGTAACTGAATGGTTGAGTTTGGTTTTTCAAACGAGCTAAGTTTTGAATTTTCGTTTTGATGACATACCTATGTATAAGTATTTAAAAAGGGTGAATTTTGACGCCATAAATGTAACCAAAAGTCACGTATAAGAAAGAACACGCTTTGTACACTCATAGCCCCACACTAGGATTTTCTCCTGTGTTGTGGATGCCATGGAAATACACAAAGACGAACACACAAACACCCAGACCCAGAACAGAAATCTAAACTAATCATTCATATTTCTGTCGGGAATCGAACCCGGGATCCATTGCGCATCAGACCGGTATGGTGAACCGCGAAACAAGAAAAAATCCTAATGTGAAGCTATGAGTGTAGAAAGCGTCTTATTGTTATATTATATGTATTGACAGCTACTGTAGTTTAAAGAGTAAGGCAAAGTTGTTTCTTGCAAGATTCCGACACTGATACAGTATTGACTTTACCCAATTAACATAAAACTCCTTTAGTATACGGCACAATAAACAATAGTTGGTAACTTATACGAATCTGTCTACAAAACAATAGCTCCTAACAAGCAAATGCAACTCAATACTAATTTCATACAATGGAAGTCTTAGTTGGAAGTTTATTACTCAACTGAAACTACATACGTATTGAATATCGTATTTGTGTACTGACTTTATATTAATTTTACAAGTATGGTAGAACAAAAGGCTTAGATCCAGTGTAGTTTATGGCTTTTTAATGACTACCAGCACTATAGCAGTGATACTTTATAGCTAACGATACTGAATATTAAAGTTAGTGGCTATGTAAAGGTAAATAGGTAGGTAAGCAATATTTTCCATGAGTACAGGATGCTACAATCGAGTTCGTATATAACACCATATAAGAAAATTTCCATGTTTGATTTTAGACTTATATTATCGCGGAATTTATGAACTTTAATATGTTACGGCGTACTGCTACGGCTTACGGCCTACGGGTACTCACGATATGCGGTTTTTTAAATTTCTTTTTCCTGATATTTCGACCCAGTTACATGAATCGTAGTCACGGCGAATTGTGTGAGTTCGTGTTTCCACGTGTTTCGTCGTGACCACGATTCATGTAACTGGGTCGAAATATCGGCAAAAAGGAAATTCAAAAAACCGCATTTCGTGATTACCTGTAGCATATTAAAATTTCCATATTGTTAAGAAAACGTGTGAAAATAAATGAATTACTAAATTTAAACCGTATTTGTGGTTTAACTGTAACAATGCCAAACTTGAAATACGTTAGAATTTGGAATTCCTAAGCAAACGCTAGAATGTTCGTAATCAAAATGGCCGGTTCGACAAAATTTCAACTTAACTCGCAAGAACTTATATTATTTTTATAAGTGCTATATTCCGGCTGACTTTCAGTTTTAAGCTGTAATATAAGTAGTCATATTTGGCAAATGTACAAATTAAGACCGGTGATCACGAAATGGTCAACCTCTCTAACGAGGGTCCGAAGTTAGGATAGTAGGTACGTATCACGCTTTACAGTGAAGGAAAACATCGTAAGAAAACATCGTAAGAGCCTACTTTTTTATCTGTTTGAAGTAGCAAACGAGCATGCAGTTCACCTGATGGTAAGTGATTTCTGCCGCCCATGGACATCTGTAAGGAACTGCATATAGATCAAGGGGTTCTATCTGAAATCTATCACGGGTGCGTTGCTACTCCCGAGTAATGAGATGTTCACACCCTTCCAACGAAACGCAAGAACTGCTTCACGCTAGAAATAGGTGTGGCGTTGGTACCTCCCCGGTCTAACTGGTTCTACAACCTTGAATTAATTACCTCGTAATAAAGTAAAATTGTCAAATGTATGTGAAGTCAACCAATTCGCATTTGACCAGTGCGCTGGAATATGGTCTAAACCCCTCTTATTCTGAGTCCCGTGCCTAGGGGCGGGGCTATGATGGGTTGACGATACAAACTAAGTTTAAGAGATTTAGCAACTCCGAAACTGATATATCATTAATATTTGTAGGCAGTTGTCATCATATTTGCTCTACATTGTTTAACAATGTCGTGAATATCAACAGCAAAATATTATGGAGAGGTAATATTTACCAGAGAAGTATGTGTTTGAGGTAGGATTCATTAATTAAATAGCTGCTTTGTGGGAGCGCTGCGTGCAATCGCACAGTTTTTGTATAAAAGCCTATATGTTTACAAATAGAGATAAACCATGTTATTCCCAGGCTACCCTTTATCTTTTGTGTGATTTTATACTACCGTTTTATGGTTAGTAGTTATGTTTCCGTACCCAAAAGGTAAAATGTGACCATGTTATTATTACTTCGCTGTCCGTCTGTACGTCTATTTGTCATCAGACTGTATCTCATGAGCCGTGATAGCTAAAGTCGAATTTTTTATAGTTGATTTATTATTGTTGCTTCTATGACAACAAATATTAAAAACAAAAAAATATATATTTAAATCTTAAAAGTCTTTACTAATTTCAAGGAGACTTTTGCATCGTGCATATGCAAGAATGATGCAGTAATATCTAAATAACATCATCCGTCTGTATAAACAAATATTATTTTTACCAAAATTATTTACTGTATTGCATTCCTGAAGCATGATATACCTGGTTAGATAAAACTAGGTACGCACCAGCGGAATGTTAGTTGAATGCCACAGTAATACTCTTTTAATATAAAATGAGGCTGTAAACAAGTGTATAAACTAAATATTCACACCTACTTCTAGCGAGAAGCAGTTGTTGCGTTTCGGTGGAAGTTTGCCATCTTAGACCTCGAGAGTAGCAACGCATTTGTGATCGACTTCAGATATAACCCTTAGTTTTATATGAAGTTGCTGATAGATATCCATGGGCGGTAGAAACCATTTACCATCGGGTGGACTGAATAAAGCAGCAAACGAGCATGCAGCTCGTTTGCTGTTTATTTCTTATAAAAAAAAATCTTCATTGGCATCCCTACTAGGTACACAACAAACATCTTCTTATGTCGCTGTTAAAATGTACCATACATTTATGAAAACGCCTTAATCTGATAAATAAAGTCATTTTTAACTTTTAAATTCTATTTTTTCTTGACAAATAATAAAAGATTGTTTTAAAAAGTATTTTTCGGTTACCTATTTTTTATTATTTATTAATGTTTTGCTCACCAAACTATTTCATTTGATATCAATATCATAGCGGTTACTTTGAAATTAATTTATTCGTTTTATATTTGTACATTTTGCAGTGTTCGCAAAATAGACATTTAAAATAAAGTTATACATTATTTGATAACTTATATTGTGACATTGATAAATATACTATGACGAAATGATAGAACATCGATTTGCAGCATCCGCCATATTGTACTGAATATGGCGGCTTATAAGTATTCATGTAATGTCATTATATATGACATTTTTTTTTATTAATATGAAGTAGCAAACGAGCAAGCAGCCCAACTGATGGTAAGTGTTTACTGCCGCCCATGGACATTTGCAGCTTCACATAGAATAGGGGTTCTTTATGAAGTCAACCACAGATGCGTTGCTTCTCCCGACGACTCAGATGGTCGCTTCATATAAAAGTGAGCCGGCAACCACACCCTTCCACCGAAACCCAAGAACTGCTTCACGCTAGAAATAAGTGTGGCGGTGGTACTTCCCCGGTCGAACTACATTGGTACTACCACGTGGACAAATTAACGCTTAAATTTAAATTACATAACTTTTTTTTTATTTATTATGATGCAGCAAAAGTCGCACACAGCTACAGAAAAAATGAGAGTCTATGAAATCTTGTAAAAATATTATGTAAGTTAGTAAGGTCACAGTGAAAATACGGATCCTTTATTACAAGATTTTAGTGGCAAGCGAGAATGCAGTGCATCTGATGGTAATTAGACATCGCCGCCCTGGACTGGACTGGAAGGTTGCCTTCGTCAGTTAAATCCATAGTCAGCATATACCTTACAATACCGTGTTCATTAGAAGCTTCTGTAGTTGTAGTAAGTAATGTTTGATGCTTATTCTTGTATCTTAACTCGGTATCTCGGTATTTAACAAGTAAAGATATGTTCACAGGTGCGTTTCTCCCGCACACTTATTAAACCCTCGGGCTTCTGATTATGCGGTATTGTCTCGTCTTCAAAGCGAGATAAAGTACATGTTACATAAGATCGACTAGACGTCTTAGTACGTACCTATACAGGTTTCTGTTCTTCATAGTTCGCAAATTTATCGGGCTATATATCAGATTTTTTCTCGTATTTCTTATACTCTTCAAATCCACTATTTCACAGAGAAACAAGAAAAAAAGTAATGTGAAAAAATAATTATGTTGATGCATTTCTAATCATATTATAAAGCCTAATCTTCCATCCAACATATATTAGTTGTATAGTTATGTTACTATTAAATAAGAGTAACTTTAGTTTATTTAAATTTTTGGAAATCAACTACAATTGTCCACCCATTGTAGTTTATTTCATGTTTTATGGGTTTGGTGTAAAGTCATTTGAATGGTCAAACAGTCTAGAGATTTTTTATGGTGACTTATATAGTAGAATGATTTTATTAAATATTTTTAAAGCTTGTTAAAGACCAAAACTTGTATAAAATGAGTAGTTTGCAAATACGTAAAAAAGATATATAAAACATTCAAAAAATGTTTTCCTACTTCGTCAATATGGTATAGTCATAATTGATATGAATGTTGATATTTATCTGTTTCATTCAACGTCATAAATGTCCCAACTTATACCGTATATTCTTCGAATGAGACTGAAATCCTACAAACACATTTCTCATAAATGTTAACGAAAAGGATCTAGTAGCAGTTACAATAACAATCATTGTAGCGCCGTATCGTCCCGACACACAATTCGGCTTGTTTACTATAGAACATAATTAGGAAAGAAACACTATCGACGCGTCTCGCGAGTCTGGCTCAGTGATAAGACTGAGCGGTAGTTCAAGTGGCTATTTAATGGTAAACTTAATGTTACGAAGTATTAAGCAACGCTGAATTATTATTTTACTATGATTTAACATTATATCTAAGGTGGAATGTAGACAGTTTAGTTATGTTTATGTAATGATTTTTGTTGAAAAAAAAATCCTGCAAAAATTATGTATAATACAAACCACAACAGAACCAGCTATTTACTATTAAGAAGTAGAACGAATTTAAATACTCGTAGTATATTTTCTGCATTCAATAACACGATAAACATTATTGCTATAACGTAGAAAGTTATGAATGTTGGGATACAGCAATTGAAACAGTGCTCTTCATTGCATGGTATGACCGAAAACGACAATGTAAGCTCGTACATATGAACGAAAACTTAAAGAATAATTGTTTTGTGGAAACCTAATAAGCTCGTTCTAAAGACTTAGATGTCAAGTGGAATTTCTGCGGCGTTGTGAGCTCTGCCGTAGCTCGCGAGGCGAACGGGCTGGCGCGAAGGTGGCGCAAGGTGGCGGAGGCGGGGCGCGGCTCAGACGGACGCCTACGCGCGCGCCAGCGGACGTCTTCGCCACCGACAGCGCCACAGCGGCCGGGCCTCGCGCCCGCCGCGCCCGCGTACGTTACCGCTCGCTACGCTTAGTTTCTGTTCGATTTGTAAGCACAGGATCACGGGTAAGTCTGTTCCTATATTTCTGTGTTATTTTGTTGCACGCTTTGGTTTCATGCCACCTGCCGGCGCTGTTGGCGCTGTTTTGGTTTGCTTTGCGTTTGAAAAAAGAGGTAAGGTTTTTATTTGTTTTTCTTTTGAGCTTTTTTAAAATATTTTGCTTAGTTCTTTTATTTGATACGTCTATTTTTAAATTTGGTATATTTAATAAATCCTTTTTACGTCATATTGATTTTTTGTTTACATATTTGTAATTGTATCTTGTTGGTACTTGTTAAATTTTCTACCGTTTCGTTGCAAATTTTTATGTTGTGTTTTATTTAATTATCTCGTAAATATTTGCGCATTTTGTATATTTGCGGATTAAAAAAAGGTTTTATTTTAATGTTCTTTATTGTATTTTATGTATTTAAGCGTTAAATTAGTGCACAATTTAGTGACATTCGTACAAGTTTACGTAATTTTAAACGTAATAATAAACTGTTTTATGCGTAGAATAGAAATAAATATTTTCTAATCGTGTGCATAAAATAATATCTCGCTTATTTATATTTTTCGTTGATAGTGTAAATTTTGTCATTGCGTTAATCCAGATTTGAATCGAAAAGTTTAAATGTTAATGTTTTTAAAATTGAAGACTACCAATTCGTGGTTGCCCCACATGGTATTATCCTAGAACCGTTCCGTCGGAGCTGATTGTACACCCATGAGACATATACTGGTCTATACGATTTTTGACTTTTTTAAATTCATTAACGGTTGGAAGAATATATAAGTTCTGAAAGTAAAACTATACACCGATTATTATGCTTTCAAAGGATTATTTATGTAATAATAAACAGATTATTTTTATTGAAAACTGAAGTAATAACAACGGCTTAAAAATTTTAATTGCTATTATAATGCCATATAATTGCCGGCTTAGATTTTTTTTATAAAACGTAGGGTGGAGCTTTGATCAGGATTACATTTTATAAGAACTAAGAATACCTCGGATAGATATGTTACACATACAAACACCCCTTATACCAGAACATGGTGATATGAACTGCTGTTATTAAGCAGAAATACGTGTAGCAATAGGTGTGAATTAGCTTCTAGAATCGAATTTCAAGGAGTTCTACCACCTATTTGAGGTATACTAGATATGTGTTGTAACTTCGCCATGTCTTGAATCTTTGTATTACACATTTCAATCCAGAACACAGCCTTTAAAGTGCGATACCATAAACCAATCAAAAACATCCCCATAGCAAATC
This sequence comes from Cecropterus toxeus, assembly GCA_018249875.1. NCBI lineage: Eukaryota > Metazoa > Arthropoda > Insecta > Lepidoptera > Hesperiidae > Cecropterus > Cecropterus toxeus. The sequence continues at coordinate 5,156 of DWNE01002223.1, read as the reverse complement.
TGTTTGCAAATTAGCAGCGGTTGAACAACTACATTATCTCTGATTATGTACAGATATCATTGTGTATTTGGGATTTGTCAGTTAAATTCAGTTCTGTTGGTACTTTGGGCACTGGAATGGAAAGCGATCGTAATGCTATATGTTGTTGCTTTTGAATCAAACTTTCGTTGTACAGATATTTTAAGGTAAAATTCATATTCACTTGACATTTCAATAATGTAAACAAATAAAGAGGTATCAACATTAATTGGCTAAAACGCCTAAAATCAGCTAGATCACAAATTGGCCTTTTTTAAGATTGAAGTCAGCCTGATGATAAGTGGTTACTTCCGTCTATGGACATCTGTAAGCAACTTCATATACTTCACGTCAGGAGTTTTATCCGATGTTGATCACAGATGCGTTGCTACTTCGGAGGACTAAGGTGGTCAGCTCATATGTAAGGGAGCTAGCTGCTTCACGCTAGAAAAATGTATGACATTGCTTATGAGTGCACTAATTTGAGGACCGTGTGCAAGATATTGGATGTTCAGGCTTAAATATTACTTATTTGGTAGATTTTTCTTAGGCCCTAGCAAGCTTATTTTTTATTCTATTCTATTTGTAGTATTTTTGTCATAACAAAAACCTGTCATGTGATTGTGGATTACATGTAGATTTTAAAATATTCTTGACTTGTGTATTAAAGATACACAATACTTTATAAACGTTCGATCTATTGAAAACTTCTAACTTCTAATGAAATGTAAATAAGTAAGAGATCCACAAATCAATCGTCCAATTAGCGAAGCAGATTTATCATTACAGCATCCATAAGCTTCTTATTCGGCCCATTAATTAGAGATCTTGGGCTTCGGAATACTGTTTGTCTCGAGATCCAATTGATTCATTTTGATATCTGTATCTGGCCTCGTCAGATCCTTCAATTTGAAATTAATTTTCCTCGCACAGTGTAATTCAGAATTTGAGGTGACTGAACTATTTCACATATGACCACAAGCTAGACGATACAGCAAGGTTTCATGAAATCTATTCTATTCTATTTTAATGGGCGTTGCAAATATTAATCTCTCATCATATCATTATTTGTACTAACTTAGTCTTTAACGATAACTAGAGGCCATTTGTGCGACAGTCATCTATGTGTACTGTAGGCTTACTTACAGGTTCCTTGACCGTGCTTTTTGCAGAACTTGGAACCAATATATTTTTATTCCTTGCCTTCAAATAATATTCAATAATTGGTTAAGAAGGTGTAGTAATATTTGTTATTCACAAATTCCCTAATTTGAAATGTCAAATACAGGTAGTATTGGAAATTTTACAGCTTGGGAGTGAAATGTTATATATTTTCTTATTACGCATTCCAAGAAATTGATTGGTTCCTCTATCTTGATTAAAATTCCTGACCTTTTCTAGAACGTAATCTTCATTATTGACATTTGATGAAAATAATTAGGTTCTATCAAAATACAAAAGTAAAATTGAACGCAATGTTATTAATCTTATCATTCTATAAGATAAAATCTTAGAATTACGCGAAATTCTGGTTTTAGTGAAAGGTTTACGTTTAACTTTTACGATAATAAAATATAATCATAATATATTTTTACCTTATAAAATTGATATAGGTAATGAACGTATCCTTGAATAAGAAATGTATTACCTAAATCTATGGATTGTTAATGCCGTAAGAAAAAAAAAAATATAAAATAGAACATATAGATAGAACCTAGCAAAATTTAGTCCATAGAAGAAGGAACAAACAAAGCAACAACATAAAATAAAAATTAATAGAGCATTTATAAAAAAGAAAAAATACAATGGCAACCTAGATACGTGTCAAGAACGAAAAAGCCTAAGTCAAACAATAAAGCGTCAAAATTATTATGATGGGGGAATATGTCTATCTGTGATTTCTCAAGTTTGTAAAGGATGAAGTAAATACTAGTGAAAATCTTCAGTATTTCATTAAGGTAAATCAATATTCCGGAATCACTGGCTCTTCATTTAAATATGAAATTTATCTCATAGCAGTAGATGTCAAACCAAGCATGTTCGTCGGTGATTTCTTTTTTAGAAATGAACAAAGTATGATACCGTAAAGGCCTCCATACATCCGGGGTGGGACATAGGCCTCCTGATAAAAACGGGTTTATAGTCAACAGGCTTCTTTATACGCATCGGTCCCATCAGGAGATCATTCCGTAAGAAGACGCACTTTCTTCTGAATTTTCTTTTCTTTAATAATAATCTAGTTTAATAGAAAACCGTCATTCCATGACAATCAATTTGCATATTGTGCTATTGATGACTAAACTGAGTTTTTTTCATTTACTGCTATAAATGTACGAATACTGAATTTGCAACGATTGGGGTATTTCTTTGCTACATCACAAATGACATAAAAGTTCTTTTTTGCAGTTCATTTGTATTTTACTTTAAATCTGTCGAAAATGTATGCGGGCAGGGCTCGTAATTTCATTTTCAGCAAAGACTTGCGAGCGAAGCCGTTGTAAATCTTTTAAAAAGATATTCAGTCTTATTTCAGTCAAATTAGCTCCATTGTAAAATAAACTTTGTTTCTCTGCTTACAGAGCTCATTATGTTCATAAGCGCTTGTCCTCTTAAATTTCCCATCAAATATCTCAATCACCCACCCTTTTTTATAGAATGAGATGAACAATATTTTTCCCAAGAGTAAGCGAGATAGCCACGGGAGTGAAATAGGTCAAGTTCATGTGACATCTGGGGAAGGAATTAATCTTGAACGTCCAAGTTCGATAATAAACATTGTTTCCAATAGGCTTTACGTCTATGATTTGTGACGGTGCCAACTTCTGTTGTTGCGCAGTTTCTATTGCCCTATTATCGACAGTTTTAGTCACCTTTCTTATAGTCTAAGAGACTGCTCTGCTAATATCCCATAAATATGAAAGGACGTTATGGTAGCAATATTGGTGGTTGTATTTTTCCAAATTTTAGTAATATAGCTCTTATGAACTATTTAAATACTACACGTAAAATAATCGACTTTAATACACCTGTTAAATCAGCTTTAGATATTATATATGATGATATGCTTATATAATAATTGGTATAGACACTTATCTATTTCTGATTATTCTTATTCAACCGTAGTAACAAAATATAACTTATTTTGCTACTATAGTTGTAAAGTAAACTACATGTGATGTATTAATTTGAGCAGTGCGATAAGATAGACGTATTTTTATAAATAAGTCCTTTTAAAATACCTTTTAAGTCTTCTATTTAGACTAACTAGAACTTACTTTGATGTTCACAGAACATCAAAGTAAGTTCTAGTTACTCGTATTAATATTACTAACCACGTAGCCGCGTAGCATCGTAGCTTGCGCTACGTATTGCACCGTAGCTTTATTAATCATTCTACTATAAGGTGTGACAGAATGATGAAGTAGGTGCATAGAACCGGTACTCAATAGCTCTTATAGACTAAGGTTACTATGAAAATATAAAGCACATTGACCTTCAAAGTAATCTTCGAAGTAAACAATGAAGATAAGCCAAAATTAACTCCAGTCATATCATACGTATTTTATAGAGACAGTTTATTCATTTCAAAATAAAATCAACAATTATCTATGTTATAGTTTCGAGACAGTAGAAAGTTCGCTTACATGATTTATGAAAAAATTGTAACTGCCAATTTATAAGACCCTCCGCAGGAAAAAGTAAAAAAAGATATTTCATTACATTTCAAGGAATCGGATATTAATAATTTTGGAGGTTCTTTCACGTACTAAAACATCATCAGCAAATATTTAGGATGAGAGAAAAAAATCAGAGAGCTGCTGTTTGTTTGCTGTTCCAATTAAAGGAAGTCTTACAGTACCGACCGCGGCTTTGGAAAAAAATAAGATTGTATCATAGCAGCTTGCCTCAATTAAAACGATCAAACATTAATAATGTACTCAAACCGACTCGCCACTAACTCATCCGTATTTTTGGCCCCCAACAGAAAAAGCAATAAAAGTTACTTGGAGCAGAAATCGCAATTTGCTCTAAGGAGACTCAAGTTGTCCCAAGTTAGCTCAGTTTACCCCAAGTTTAGTTTCAGGGCATCTCGCCTTTATCTCATCTTAATTGCCAGCATGAGTCGTGAACTCACGGTGACGGTCCCATACAATTTTGATAAATGTCCCAACTTGTAAAACTTTTACTTTTCCAATTAGTCCCCTGGTTGATCGTGAAATTTGAATAATGTGTCAAAAAATTTAAAGTTTTTGTTACAATTATGACTGAGCGTATTTTACTACAAGTATCTGAAATGATTTTCATGTAATCATGTTTATAATACTTATCTTTATCATCCATTTTTGGTATACACGCATATGAGATATTAATTATTTAAAATGAAATGGGACTTTTCTCAAAAGTATAAAAAATGTAGAGGCAAATGACCAGGAATTTCGACTATAACTTTTGCGAGAGCTCTAGGAAAACTCTTTTCGTTCTGGGTGAAATCGGATGATGATCTAAAAAAATAATGGGGGTATAAAAGTGAAAGAATTCTACAAAATAATGTATTATTTAATACGTACTCCAAATTAATTTACTTCTATACTTTTACAACCTTTACGAACGTTAATGTTCAATATTAATATTTCCATTTTCTGTATCGGCATTGTTTTTACACCTATAGTAAGTTCTAAATAACTACCAGATAAAATACTAATTTTAGCTTAGTCGCAAATGAAAGGTATAGGTATAGGTGTTATAATAATAAGCATTTACACGAGTCTGCCTCCTTGATATTTATTTATAATTAGGGGGAAATCGTCGAAAGATATCTCGAGTTATAAATAAAGTTTTGTTAGGCTCATATCGGTAAACGTCACACGACAATACATTTTATTATAATTTCCAGATCACAAAAATAATATAGACAATTTTACCGGTGTCATCCCGGAATAAACTGGCCCCGATATTGCCATTGGTATATAAAGAATAGATAAAGCAATAAATATGAGTAAGCTATTTCATAGTAGAAAAAGAAGGTCATTAAATATAAAACTAAATTATTAAATGTAATGTTTTCTTTTTTATAAGAATGAAGTAACAAACGAGCATGCAGCCCACATGATGGTAAGTGGTTACTGCCACCCATGGAC
>DWNE01002222.1:0-19429 GCA_018249875.1 Cecropterus toxeus | reverse complement strand
TAGGTTAATAACAGATATATTGATACTGTTAACCCTAACCGTCCGTTCCCTGCTGTAGATATCTCCATCATACATATAGCTATATATATCCCACCATCAATTAGATACACACAATTACAGAGACTACACATGCAACAATTATATACATGTTACACAAATATATTGCTTCATGGTTTAATTTGCAGATACTATGGAGGCAATGAATACATAGATGAAATTGAGATATTGGCCCAACAGCGATCATTAGAAGCATACAGGCTCAAGTCTGAAGAATGGGGAGTTAATGTTCAACCTTATTCAGGTATGTTATACCCTGTACAAGTTAGCTTAATCTTTTTGACAGACGAACTAGTGATGGGAAACAAAATATCTAGTAATCCAAAAAATTATGTTTTAAAATACTTGTAACTGACGTGATGGTGTGGGTTTACTATGTGTGAAATTCTTCATTGCACTAGACAAATAAAACATTGGGAATATAAGCAACAGTGGATCAATATTCATAATAAGTACTTCATAATATTTAATATTACAGAGTTATTTTTGGACCTCCCGCCATATTTAAATAGATGGTTCATACCATGAACATAAACAACTTTCCCAAAGAAATGCGGGTCAAAATGTGATAAAAAAATCTGATCTTTAATAATGATTTTTTGTAATCGATATTTTAACAGTTACAGCCTGTTATTTGTGTCCCATCCTTCCGACCGATGTAACATTGTACAAGTGTCTATTATTTTCAGTGTTCCTATTTAAATTTTACTTTAAACAATTAAAAATTGGCCTGAATCTTTAGGGGCTTTTGTTTTATATGTATATATTATATTTATACAGTTTTTAAAATCATTAAATTAGGAAAATAATATGTTTGTCATTGTATAGTTATATTGATCAGAAAAAATTACATCTATCAAAAAGATCAAGCTAAATTATACAGAGTATACAATGTAATTCAATATGGATGAAAAATTTAAGCCCATTACATGTATGATGTGTTTTATATATATAGCAATAACATACCTAGTGTTAGTAGCTATAAAAAAATCAAATCCAAAAATCTTTTCCCCCCCCCCCTCCCCCTTAAATAGTCATACATACATTGGAATGTCAATTCAGATTTTGATAAAGGGATGTAGGCTTCCATTAATGTAATTTTACTATGCCCTTTAATTCACTAACAAGTACCAATTTTAATGCATCTTTAATTCACCAATAGGAACCAATTTTACTTCCCTCTTCAGTTCACCAATGTTACTTCTTCCTTCCCCTATATGTGTTACTTTACATATTCCTCATTCTTACAATAATTGCAAGTTACATGACATACATATGTAATTATTATTTTCGTCCATTGTTGTAAAGGTTCTCCAGCAAACTTTGCTGTGTACGCTGGCGTCGTGGAGCCCCATGGCCGAATCATGGGCCTGGACTTGCCTGATGGCGGGCATCTTACTCACGGATTTTTCACCGCTACAAAAAAAATATCAGCAACATCCATTTTCTTCGAAAGTATGCCTTATAAGGTAATTATATTGATACATTATTCTTGAACACTTATAAATAGATTACATACATTACATTAAAAAAAACATGTGGAAAGGACCATATGTGAAGACACATAATTATGTGGCAAGAACAAAACTAGTATACTTGCCTCACTACCTTAAACATTAAAAACTAAGTACGTTACTAAATTACTACTGTACATAAACAGCAAATTCTAACTAATCTCCAAGAACCTCATAATATCAAAATTATATCATGTTCATATATATCTATCTATCTTTATATCAAAATAAAGCCATGAAATGGTAAATCTCCATATATAAATATTATTTTACATACTTAATATATCTTCTATTTTACCGTAATTATTTTATATACCGTAAGTATTTTTAATGTAAAAAAATCATTATATAATAAATTAAAGATTATGATAACATAATTTAATCTGGTAAAATCATGTTAGTTATCCCATTTGTGAGCATATCTTGCTTTACCTAATATGTACATATATGTATAAAACATAAAAGCACTATATTCATCTAAAACCTAATTCTAACTTAATTCTAGTACTATGAACAAGATTTATTTGATAACCTGTATTGCCAATAGAATGCTGCAATTTATACACATTTTCCTTAATACTCAGACGAACCACATTTTATTTTATGCATTTTTATAGTGTAATTCCCACAACACATTTGTTCAAGTATTTTCCTTATCTATAAATATCAAACATATTGTCATAAAATTATTTTTGAATTCTTAATTATTGTATTCAGAAAAATATCAATCAAAAATTAGCACGGTTGTAGACAACATACATTCAACTTTATGGCCATAACCTGATTCTCCTATGTATTAAAAATATTACCAATAAATTTCATAATTATTATACAAAAATAAAACAAAAATTTACAACAAAATATTCATACCACCACTACATGTATTTTTATATTCAATTTTTAATTTTCTTTTATGTTAAATTGTGGCAAAAAATATGATCCCGGCAATAGCAAAAAGTTCAAAATTCAAGCTGAATTTCACAAAATTTCATTGAAATTATAACCAATTGCAATGTACGACGATTAATCCAAATATATGTCAATATCTACATTCACCAGGTAGATCCGGTATCAGGTTTAATAGACTACGACAAGTTAGCGGCGACGGCGAAGCTGTTCAAGCCTCGACTCATTATTGCTGGTGTCAGCTGCTACTCACGCTGCTTAGACTACAAACGGTTCCGTCAGATCGCCGATGAAAATGGCGCCTATCTTATGGCGGATATGGCGCACATATCCGGATTGGTCGCCGCCGGTATGATTGATTTAATAACTTTTCATTAATGCCTCAGGAAACGAATGTATCATGTGCGTAGTTAAGGCCCAGTAAGATTCTAGGTCCGCGGTCGGCAATCGGCTGACCTTGGTTACGATTGATACCTTTTCTTTCAACAATTAAAGTACATTATCTATAAAAAGTAAAAAAATATGCGCAGTTTTAAAATAAAGTACAATTATTGTTTTTAGGAATAAATCTAGATAACAACATTTTATTATATAAAGTACATTTGTCCTAATTAAAGTACAACATTTTATTTTAAAGTACAGCTGACATCCCTATCCGTGGTCCACAGCAGCCTACGACCTTAACAATACTTAACCATTTAAAAGACCTTGAAGACCAATTCCTTTCGCCGTCAAATTTTCCGAACGATGTTTTTATGTCGAATAATTTTGAAGAGAACTTCCTCGTGTAGGCCACACGAGGAAGTTCTCTTCAAAATTAATCGCATTACCGCATTATAACTTGTATGCTATGTGGCACATGTTGATTAAAAAGTCAACCGCTTCTAAGTAGTAGATTTTATTACCACAAGTTTATCCTTTGTGTATATTAGAAAACGACTAGTTTGAGAATCCTAGAAGTGTGCACATCCTTAAAGAAAAAGGCATATTTTACCACAATTTAGTAAAATGTATACATTTTATATATAATCATTCATAATTTTTACAAAACTTATGACACGTTCGAAATTTCGCATTATACAATCGGATAGGCATGACCTCGAATATATGCTTCGCGCCTAATTAGACTTAAGAGTTAACAATTATCATATAGTTCAGGTGGTAGAGCCAGTGTAGTTCGACTGGGGAAGTACCACCGCCAGCGCCAGTTCTTGCGTTTCGCTGGAAGAGAGCGGTTGCGAGCTCACTTATATATAAGACGACCATCTCAGTCCTCGGGAGCAGCAACGCATCTGTGATCGACTACAGATAGAACCCCTGTTCTATATGAAATTGCTTAAAGATGTCCATCGACGGCAGTAACCGCTTACCGTGAGACTGGACTGCACACTCTTGCTACTTCATTCTTATAAAAAAAATACACAGCATTCCCTTTTTGCTATTTATGCTATTTAAACAAAATATATTTTAAGCCATTTCCATCTTTCCAGGTGTGATTCCTAGCCCCTTCGAATACTGTGATATAGTCACCACCACCACGCACAAGACTCTCCGCGGGCCACGCGCAGGTGTTATATTCTTCCGTAAAGGAGTCCGGTCCGTCAACGCTAAGGGAGAGAAGGTGTTATACGATCTGGAGACCAGGATCAACCAAGCCGTGTTTCCTGGACTCCAGGGCGGCCCGCATAACCACGCCATAGCTGGCATTGCGACTGCCATGAAACAGGCCACGTCACCAGAGTTCGTGGAGTATCAGAAACAAGTATGTATTTAGTGAAAGCAATCAACATTTGTCAATAAAAATAATTATATTTTTTTTATACATTACATTACGTAGGTATATACATTTATCTAAAAATAAAAAAATATCAGCAGTATCGAAATTAAACCGCGTATCATGGGGACCCGTGGGTACATATTAAAATGTAATTTTAAGTGAACAAATGAACATGAAAACACAATCATGGGTTATGCCAATAATCAATAACATTATGTATATAGCAAAAAAATGTTTGATGTCTTTAAATATATACAATAAATGCTTAGGTCGTATAATAATACAAACCTAAAAACGAAAAATTAAAATTAGAACAGAAGAAGAATAAGAGAGAGAGAATAAGAATTAAACAATGCTTTTTGTTTTCATCTTTTTATCAAATGAAGGTCAAATAATAAAAGATCGTTAACCATGGTGTAGTTAGAGCACCGAATCAATTCTTGGTCTTTTTAATAAAACTGTATTTTTAACTAAACATAAACACATACTGTATCAATACAGAAACATAAAGGTTAAGATGTTTTAACATGAATTCAAGATTACAGAGGATTAAAATGTCAATTGTTTACCAGGTGATAAAGAACGCGCAGCGTCTCTGTTCCGGGTTGTCGGAGCGCGGGTACGCGATCGCTACGGGCGGCACGGACGTGCACCTCGCGCTGGTGAACGTGCGCGGCGCGGGGCTCAGCGGCGCGCGCGCGGAGCGCATCCTCGAGCTGTGCAGCATCGCCTGCAACAAGAACACCGTGCCCGGCGACACTAGCGCCCTCAACCCCAGCGGCATCCGACTAGGTTTAACCATAGATTACGACACGTTATAGAGATACAGTTATTTATGGACTAGCTTTTATCCACGGCTTCACCTGATATTAACCAAGATATCATAGAATTACTTATAGACTAGGTTTTAGCCGCGATTCCGTCCTTTATTTACCACGATATCATATAGCAATGGCCATTTACCACCATTAAGAATAACTTGTATTAATCGAGTTCATGAACTACCTCTGTGCTAAATTTCAATCAGTACTTTTTTATCGTACAAACTTACACCTTTATAATATTAGTATGATAGTATGATAAAAAAATAGAATAGGTATATGAAATTAACTAATGAAGTGGGACTAATAAAAAAGTTGCTGGTGCAAAATTCGACTAGTGCAATAACTACTAAGTAGGGCAACCTTTTGCATTTTATCAAGATATGTTAGGTTTAGCAATGTTTTCTGGGAACAGATTGCTGTCTTATTATCCATATTACTGACCTAATACATTGAGTAAAATAGTATTATAATTATTTCAGGTACACCTGCATTAACTACCAGAGGATTATTGGAAAAGGACTTTGACAAGGTGGTCGACTGCATCGATAAAGCATTGAAACTGGGTCAGGAGATAACCAAGATATCTGGACCCAAGCTGGTCGACTTCAATAATACTATTGAACAAAACGCCGATATTCAAGCAAAGATTAAGAATCTCAAGGAAGAAGTTGAAAGCTTCAGTCGTACATTCCCTCTACCTGGCTATGAAACATACTAATATTATACATTTATATGAAAAAGTTCCTATTTTTTGAAGTAATTTGTTATAAAATAAGTATAATTATGCTGCATGATATTATTTCGAAAACATGTTTTAAGTGCCTTGCCGTTTATGTTTGATTTATCTCATATATAATATAAGATAAATAAATAATATAATAAAAAGTTTGTTTCACTTGAAACCCAAATACAGTGTGGGTCTTCATAATGTGCACATATTAAATTGAGTGAAACTTTGTTTAACTTCATCATTGGAAAACTTATTTAAAAAAATCTAGTCCTTTATAAAAAAAAACTTTTTTTATTTAATTCGCTACTTCTACTACCCGTGTGTAAGTAAAATGACACAACTTCTAAACTAAATGACCTATCATGATGTAATAAACCTTATAATGACTGAAAGTAACTGGGCGATCATTATAACAACAAATTGTAAAAGAAAACTGCCTTCAATTTACAAAGAAACACGTTTCTTTCTCAATTTTTTTTGGATTGAATTACAAACGTAATTTTTGATAGGTATAACGATGAAAAATATTTTAAAATAAATAAAATTTAATGGTAGAATATTTTTAAGTAATTTTACGATTATCGTAAAATCTTACGAAAATAAAACTGATTGTTCACAAACAAAAGTGTTTATTTTTTATTGTAGGCGTTTTTTTTTATACAATTTGTTGTTATAAGCAGTTATAACGAAGCCCAGTGACTTCCAATCATTATGTAATACAGGGGTGTCAGTAGCGAATTAAATTCTTAAAAAGTAAAAAAATATTTTATAAAGAAATAGATTTTTTAATACGTTTTCCGACGATTTAATATATGCACATTATGAAGACTCACACTATATAAACCCAATATCATTTACTGTAATCTTATTTCTTATAGAACTACAATACTTGCAGATTTAGATAAAATTAAATACTAACGAAATAATGTATTGTGTAAAAACAATGTGTGATCTACCAAGATTTAAGAGGGGTAAAACAATTTTTAATGTCCAAAAAAGGTAACTGTAATAAAGTTAGAAAAACTAGCCAAATACGAGTCGGACTTGAACACGAGGGATTCCGTATGTGAAATAAAATAAAAACTAGACCTTTTTACTCAAAAATTGTTTGAAAATATTCTTATGATTAACAGTATACAAATAATTAATGCTACGATCCAGTATATTATTTTCATGGCCTGGTACAGGGTCGCGACCCACTATTTGGGAAACACTGATTTAGATTTTGCGTAAACGAGTCACGAGAAATAATGCTTTTTGACTTATCAAGAAACTTACATTTATTATCAACATACTACTTTTGTAATTCATGGAGGTTATTAAATATCTCTAAAAATATACAATAGCAAGCATAGTATTTCAGATGTATGATCAAAAACAGCTACCTGATTTAAAAAGTTTCAAAATTAAAAGCCTACAACTTTCAGTATATATATAATGTACTCTGTGCCTACAACCTACAAAAAATATGACACATGACAGATGTACAAATTGCTGTGTTTTTGTGGTCTGTGCTCAATTCAATAGCTAATCTAATCATTTACATTTACATTAATTATTTTCTTGATTACTGCATTGTTTTTGAATTCGAAAGCTTTTACTGTATTGGCAAGGAATGTTCGTATCAAATTACGCCATGAAACCAACATTCGCGGGATGATTAAGCTGTGGATAATCAACAAATTGCTATGTGACGACCTTGTGTACACTAATCGTATGTGTATTTTTGTTAGGGCCGTTGAATTTTTGTGATTTCGATCCTGTTGAGTGCCTCGTGACAATATTCGCACTATCGTGAGTGGTATACGGAATAAGTTACATGGGTACGACAAAACAATAAGTTTTGACGGTATTATGTATACAATTGCGTGTGTCGGAGACCACCTGGACGTCAGGCGTGTTATTTCGAAAGTATGTTTACCACGGGGATGGTAGCAGCACCGCAGCAGGCGACGGGGCAGGTCGCGCAGAACGGCAGCACCACTCTGCCCCGATCACACCATCAAAGAACTGGTAAGATTACGATTTTGCATTGTTGTCCCATATATGACAGTTGCCATGTAAATATTGTGAGTAATATCGATTTATAAGCTCGTAATGTTATACGCAACAATATCATAAGAGCTTTTGTTATCAATTGGACACAATTACATTATTGCTTTTAAGTCACTAAAGTTACATCAGTAATTGAAAATAGTTCGTTAGTAGTAAATCAACTTACTATTAAGATCAACTCTTCTTGTTCTTAACAAAATCATAAGGTTTTAGGATAACTAAATATTACACAGCATCTCAAAATTTGTAATAATATTAAAAGTGTTCTTATGATTCTAATGAGCTATGAATACTTAAGCAAATTGTGACTGAACTATTTTAGGAAGACCTCCAGCAGCTCCTAAATCTTATGACTACCTCCTGAAAGTGTTGCTGGTCGGTGACTCTGATGTTGGCAAGCAGGAGATCCTACAGGATTTGGAGGATGGCTCTGCTGACTCTCCTTTCTGTAGTGGAAGTGGTATGTTCTTTATTCTTCACAGTTTTCACCTTCTTAACAGCATCGCCAAATAAGCCTATAGTTTAGTGAAATACAAGGCAAGATACTGAGCTACGTTTTATTGCCCATGAAATAAACAAGATGGTAAAGAAATACAAAGTAATACAAAAAATAGACAGATGCGCTGAGTTTCTTGCTGGATCTTCTCAGTCGAGGTCATGTTCCAATCCGGTGGTAGTCTAAGAAAAAAAAATGTAACTGACAATTTATTAGTACCCCTGTAGGCCTATACAAAATAAAGACACTTAATTTCATTGTTTGTTAATATCTGTTATCAACCACAAATAGAGCATTATTTCTATCTAAGCCTGAGCCCAGATATCTTGCTAGTTAAAAACAACAGTTATAAATTTGTACATGATGTAAAGGCAAGTATTTTTTCCACTCCAATAATGATATGTTGCACATATTTAATATAAATAAATATTTATATCATGAAATACAAATATTTATATTACTTTAAACAGCATACAAGACCACAACAATTTTATTGGATGGCAAACGAGTGAAACTACAACTATGGGATACTTCGGGACAAGGAAGATTCTGCACAATCATCAGGTCCTACTCCAGAGGAGCACAGGGAATATTACTTGTCTATGACATAACCAACAAGTGGTCATTTGACAGTATTGACAGGTGGTTGGAGGAAGTTGAAAAGGTAATAAAATGGGAAGGGATGGTAGTGTTTCTTATTTTTTTTTATCAGATTGAAGTAGCAAACGATTATGCAGTCCACCTGATGGTAAGTGGTAACTGCTGCCCATGGACATCTGTAAGCAGCTTCATATAGAACAGGGGTTCTATCTGAAGTCGATTACAGATGTGTTGCTACTCCTGAGAACTATGATGGTCGCCTCCATTGTATTTGCGATTGCGATTGTATTTTTCTTTTTGTATTATTTATATTGTAATTTCTGATTGTATCACATGTAAAAACATTGCCAGTAAGAGACTATGCAAACGTACGAGAGAAGCAACAAAAGCATAACAACTTTATACATTAGGAATGTTTCTGTAATGTATTAACATTACAGAAACATTCCTAATGTATATTTTGCAACTGTACCTCAAAAACAAAATGAAATCTGAATTATTTTTTGTATAAAATGTACAAGGTAGCAATGTTTTCACTTTTATTTATTTATTTATTTATGCAAGAACAATAAAATAGACCAAAAGATATTGAAGTCAAAATCAGCCAAAACTAGGATTGGTCAAAAAACAAATAAGTGGGTTAAGGATCATATATTTAAAATTGGCTTTTAACACATTTATATATAGCATAAATAGAAAAAAAACTTAGTAATAGTGATGTAGAAATTAGAAATAGCCAGTCCAATTTGTTTTAATATTAATGTTCAGTTATATCTAATTGACATTAATTAGCCCATAAATGGCACACAGTAATATATTTTCCTATGTAATTTTTATGGCAGGAGCAGCGATGTCACTATACATATAAATGTATTATTACACATTGTATAAAAAAAAATATTTTGTTAGCCACAACCTGCGTCTGGCCCGGTAAATGTGTTTATATTCAGTCTATAACCAATCTATTACAGTAAATGTCTTTAGATATAACAAATCTTTTTCACTTTAAAATATGCATATAGTAATAAGTCTTCTATACATTTCAGCATGCTCCGGGTGTACCAAAGGTTTTAGTAGGGAATCGATTACACCTTGCGTTCAAACGGCAAGTACAAGAACGTGATGCGGAGTTGTATGCAGCTAAGAACCACATGGCTTTCTTCGAGGTCAGCCCTCTGTGTGACTTTAACATCAGGGAGAGCTTCTGTGAACTGTCACGGATGGCTCTACATCGGAACGGCATGGAAAGGCTATGGAGGAGTAACAAAGGTATAGACTAAATTTATTTTTGTAATATATGTTTTGTTAAGGCGGTAGATACAGGGCAGTTCAACTAGTAAAATATCAGCATCAAAACTGTTTCAGCCATAAAGCCGTCTGAGTCGATCTTAGTCCTCAGAAGTGGCAATGATTTTTTGTTCCTGTATGAACTTTCCATAAATTAAGCTGCCATGCATTATAACCAAAAGCATGTATTCTAACAAAAATGTTTGGATGAAACGATTTCATAAAGCAACAATACTAATTGGTACAAAAATATAAGATGGTAGTTATAGTGAATTAATTTTATACTCAAATACAACTAAAGAAGGTTACTGCGCTTTCGAGCGCATTTATGTATGATTGTATGTTTGTATAAATGTTTATTTCTTTGCCACCTGCTTTGCAAAATAATATAGTCTATATAAGTTTTGAAAGTGGCGCTAGACGATATGGGTACTTTTATGAGAAAAACTTATAAAAACCGTTAAACTAAATATATAATAAAAAACCAACTGCTTAAAAGTAATAAGCTGAGACTGAAAATAATCAATCGTTTTTGAGAAGTCACGCCTTTTGTTTTAATATTTCTAACAATGTTACTTGTACTTTTTCGAAATGAATTCGCATATTCACAGTGCTACCGTCTTACCAGCAGACGTGCTTTGTCTCATTATTTTGTAACATTTTAAGTAAAACTATTCCATTTTTTTACATGTGTTCAAGTGTATCAAACACTTGATTGTTAGTGATTATGAACGTGTATGGACATCCGTAAGCCATTGCATAAAATTAAAAATGACTAATCCCTGAGACATCGCCTCTCTTGACGACCAAAATAGAAGCGTCATATATTATTATGATAGCCGATATTTATTATTAACTCATTCCCTCCCCAGTCCTGAGCCTGCAAGAGCTGTGTTGCCGGGCGATAGTGGCCCGCACGTCGGTGTACGGGCTGGAGCGGCTGCCGCTGCCCACGACGCTCAAGTCGCACCTCAAGTCGTACGCGATATCCGCCGCCCCGCCGCGGCTCCGCGCCCGAGCCACCAAGCACTCGCACCACGCGAGGCTCAACTGCACTGGACGGAACTCCTGCACTATCGCGTGAGCCACCAAACGTATGAACTGCATGCGGACGTACGGACTACGTGTGACCGTACGAACTACGTGCGAACGGACGAATTAAGTGCGAACGTACGGACTTTGTACGAACTACGTGATATCCGCCGTGTCACCGCGATCTAGCTGCGAAGTACCCGCTCCACTACGTACGTACGAACATAATACGTACGAACTAAGTGCGGTCGTACGTGCCACGTTCGAATGTACGGACTAAGTGCGTACGAACTATCAGCGAACGTACGGAGTAAGTGCGTACGAACTACGTGCGAACATACATACTACCTGTGGACGTACGAACTAAGTGCAAGCGTACATACTACGTGCAAACATTCGAACTACGTACGTTACGTTGAGTGACCTGTCCATTTTTTTTCTGACCGCTCTTGAATTTTTGAAACGATAAGTCCATTATTTCTGTAACCTATGTCCACTACCACGTAATTTAAAATAATAACGTAACTGAAAATCACACAAATGTAGTAGGTTGTCACAAATGCCGAATGACAAATCGAACATTATTTGCCTTCGATACTACCATTTGACTTTAGAAACTTTGCCACTTTAATAAATCAAGTGTCATATCACGTTAGCGCCACCTCTTAATGAGTTGCGGAAATCGCCATATTATCATTTTAAACAATTTTCTCTTTTTTGCATCACCATAATAATCGCTGTCTAACTTTAGTTTCGAAGAGTCATGGCCTTAGTGACGTAATTTGAATCCATCACACAAATGTAGGAGGTTCTCGGAGATAACGAGCTAGAAAATAAAATTATATTTGACGTAATCTTGACAGCGCCAAACAGCAGTGCTATTCTGTAATACTAGTTCAATCAATGATTCTTGTATTCCTCTCATCATAATAACCTATGAATCGATACAATTTTGACGTTATTTATATGTCCGTAAAAATCTGTGTTAAGGACATATTTTTTTACGTCACGGTAACCTCTTAGAGTTTATTTGAACCTATTGACTTCATTTATCGTTAGACGCATTTTAATTCTAATGAATAAACTATAGGTTAGTTACGCCAATTCGGGAAGGGAGGGTATCTACAAAATATGACAACTTTTGACAAGGCGGGTACAAATTTTACAATATCTGGATATAACAAATGAAGAATATTCAATCCGTGACGTCATACAGAGGTTTTAGAGCATATTGTCATTGAAACACATAAACTAAACGTACGAATTTTGAGCCTAAACATTACATTTATTAGTTACAGTTACATTCAAATATGAAGTTTAGTACTCTAATAATAATAGTTTGGGAATGTAGTGTTACCGAGTTTTCCTCCTACTACATGTGTTGTATAATGTCGCCTGTAATTTATTACTAATTTTGTTTTTCTCCAATGTATTTTAATCGCAACATTTAAAGCCACCTACCTATAAGGGTGGTATACTTTTGCATATTCTAAACATTATATACCATGAGACTGTATTATTTATGCTCAAATATTCATAAACTCAACAATCATCAGGTTCTGTTGACTTTAGGACTTATAAATAATTTTATTGCAGCTTTTATACGCTTACACTATAAACATAAGTTTGCACATATTTAAACGCAGTAACATTACCTAATCATTAACTTGTGCTGTCTTATCAATAAACTTTGTTAGAATGACATGTTGGTAGGAGGTTTTTCCTTCCTTAACGTCCTTTTAAAATTAGTCTAGAACAGTGTTATTACCTGTGGGCTACGACCCCCTAAAGGGTCGAGAGAAGTCGAGAGTTCTAGGTACTTCAGTAACAAAATTAATAATATATTAAGAAAAAAGCCAACAAAAAAATATACTAGGTACGATACGCTAAAGAAAAATGATACTAAGATACTAAGAGATAAGATTGGAAAATACTAGCCTAGAAATCTTCTGCTTCCCCAACTGTCATTATGAACTAACGAACGGAATAATGAAATATTATAAATATATGTTCACAATCAAATTCAGTTAAATATAAAATATCCTAACACAATGCAGGCTGTAACTGACAACGGATTTGTGATTAGTGTAAGTGCATAGTTTAAGGTATTGTTACTTAACAAATATGTGAATATTAAGTGTTATTTAATTATAACAATATGTGAATATTTTGTAGTATGGCAATAGCCCCTTTGTTAGTCCATTTAATCATATAAAACTAATTTTAACTATGTACTATTACCTGTATTGTTATAGGGTATTTTTCCTTACACGCGGGCATGTGCCTTTAGTTGTGGCCCGTATGCGGGTTATTTATCTTACTCACGTCTCATACTTTCGTAGATAGTTTTCCTGTCTCATTATTCACGCATGTGGGACATATTGGGACTGCAGCGTTGATTCATGCATGCGGACATACACCCGCGTGACAGGAAAAATGCCCGTATGCCTAGTGATAGCAATAGCAGTATAACTTATATGGTATGGATATATAGGTAAGATTGAACTCACGGATTATAGGAAAAACATATAGAGTCTAGATGATAAACGATTAATATAAACTCCGCCATGTTTAAGAATAACTCAAGAAATGTACTTGTGTAGACACAATGCCATATTCAGCTCTTATAAGCAATATTACGTATTACTTATAAGATTTAGATTAGTTTTATTTTTCTTCATCTTACTCGGAATTGCGCTATCTATATTTTTTTCTTATAATCTGTTGTTCTACTCTAGAGATTTGAATGTTAGATAAAAGATTGATAAATGCTGTCCAAATGTTAACACGAATTACACGGCTCAAAATATTTTGTAAACATATCTACAATACGATATCATAAACGCGATTGTATGGTAAATCTAAAAACAAATAGCACAATATTTAACATAATATTCTCAATAACAAACATATAACTAACCGTGCGTAATAATTATACTGATGTCATCACAGTGGAATATGTGTAAAATATAAACGAAACAAATATTGGCACACTCTTAATAGGCTCTAAGATATTGTTGTTGCAAACTATATTTTAGACCTCTGCTTAAATTAAAAATTGACGGCATTTAAAATAACAATGAAATAAAGGTTTTACATTCCACGCAGGTCTCAATTTACGCACGCGTGACAACTCTTACCAACAATTTTAACAGATATTACGAACCTATATTATGAAGGGGATTGTCCATACAAATAAATAACCAACGTCGTTATAAAATAAAGTAAAAACATGTTTACGTTGTAATAAAACAGTAATAAGCCATAATAAATCGTTATTGTGACTGAAATTAATTTATATGACAAAGACAATCTTCTGACAAGTCATTGTCTGAATCTTACTAATATTTGAAACAATATTCAGAAATGTATACTTAATATTACTGTAAAACTAAGTATGTGAGGGTGAATCAAAAACGGTACAATTTGACCTTTCAAACACAGAAAACAAGGAAAGATCAATTTGGTAATTTCCTCATGGGAGTAACTTACAAAGATAGTTCATTCTCCTTGTCTATAACCTAGTTCAAATTGAAATCCGATTGTTAAATGCACTTGTAAACTTAAAATCTGCGCCTGCGAATCCTGGCATGTGCAAAATTATAAACACTTAACCATTTAATAAAATTGTCTACAGTACCTTTTGTACCATTCGATTTATCGATTTGTTATCATAATCACCATAACCACAACTGCATTGACGCTACACGACGACAAGGTTCATAGTGAACGTGGATAGAAGACATTTTGAGACGAAAACTGTATTCTCGAATACCATAATATGTCCAGTTAAAATTATAAATACGAAGATAATTCTGTTACACTTTGACGGCTAAACCAATATACCGATTTTAATAAAATTTCATATGGACATAGTTAAAAGTTTGAGAAAAGAAACAGGATACTATTTAAAAGTAAAAGAAACTGATTTTAAAAATATGGTGAAGCTAAAACATATATAAGAGCACAAATATTTTGCGACATTTATGTTGGTTTTGTCTATTGAACATGTTCATTTGAGCCTTGTCGGTCTATAACTGCCTATGGCTCTAATTAAGTCATTGTCCACTACTTTATATTAGATTTAAAATAATTTTTCAAAAAGTTTTTCGATGACAACTTGTTAGTATATTGCGTAAGAGTTCTAAATTCTAAATATAAACTCGGCTATTTTCAGAAAGATTGTTTACATTTAGAAAAAAGTAATTGTCTTATGTAACATACATATATTTTAAATACGGTTGTTTTTGCCACGTGTCCTTAGATTTTTATTTTGCATTTATTTATTTTCAATAACAAGTGTTGTAGATGTAATGGAATGTAAATACGAGATCAGACGTCAAACTGAATCGTTCAGTGTATGGTTTCTATCCGTCCCTAGAAGGTAACTTGTAATCAATACATCTTTGGGAGTCATCCATACTTTATGTCATACGTTTTTAGGCGAATGACATATGACACGTGACGTCACAAAAGTAGGGATTTATGGAACTATATTTTATGGTAACGGAAGTTATAGAAAATGAAATCAATTTTTACATCCCTAATCTAAATTACGCCTATTGCTTTAACTTAAAATATATTTAGCAGTATTATGAAATTCATGTCATTTCAATTCAATTCATTCATTCATTATGAAATTCATTTGATTCGTGTAGCAATCTTTGAAAAAAGTAGCGGATAATGTAGGAATTATTTTATTTATAAGAAGAAATACAGATAATAAGAAGTGGCGGATGACAATTTTTTCCAAAAGTGTTGTAGATCTCGAAAAACTATAATGTAGTGTGACATAATATATGGAAGACTCCATCGTTATCTATGTTAATTTCAAATAACATTTGTTTACATTGTAACATTCGGTTTTGCTGCTTCAAAACGTTTATTGCATGTCTTCATCCCTTATCTTGTAATCCCTATATAAGTGCTGTAAGTATTCCCTATTATAATCGATTTAATTAAGGTATTTAGTATTAAAAACTGTCGTATGTACTAATTCTGACTAGCTCGCCATGTATCATTCGATTTCTTGACTGTCTATTAAACCAAAGACTAATAAAAATAAAGACCAATATATTACTAAATTTAAAATTTGCATTATGTTATTTACGAAAAATAAAATAATGCCACTATTTCTAATTATAGAAATAAGAAATAACACATATATTTAAATTTTAAATGAACTGAAAACATGTCAAAAATTACTAAATGATTTTCAGTAAACATTTTGACACGGCATATTGAAATGGTTCAATTATGAAAAACATATACATACGACACACATTCAAATTTAATTATAAAATTCTAAATTTCAAACTTTATTTTTATTAGTATTTGACATGTACTTATTATCGAAACGACTACTTCGAAAATTCGTGTAAATTTTAAGCAACCTATAAGACAGTGCAGGAAATCGTAATTTAAGTTTTTTTTTATCAATGTGAAAAAATGTTAATCTTTTTATATCAGAAAATTACCCATACATATTTCTGATAAACATGACCTGACTTCATCCAATATATAACAGACGTTATTTGTACTCTTTAATTAAAATGAAAACTAACTTAAATTAATATGAATGAAAATAATATGTAAAAAATACTACAACTTAAAATCTAAGAACCACTACCGATATAACGTTGAGTACATGGACTAAGTAACCAAATAGACTGCTAATCAAAGCGTGACGTGATCAAAGATTAAAAATTATAAATATCGTACCGGTCCTCGTCAATACGACGTAGCTGTAGGTACGCATTTTCGTTGATATAATTACGTCCAATGTTAAGTCTGATGGTCGAGCGCGAATTGTGTGCGAATATAGTTTAATTTATGATATCATTTATATGAGTATAATAACACGAATTCAAGAGCAGGCCCCGTCTATCTACGTGGCGAATCAAAGCATATATATTCAAAAGTTTTTTATTGGGAGTCTATTTGTTCATTAAGTCTATGGGTATGCAAAATTCAGAAAGTTCGTGGTTGATAGAAAATTGTTACGTTAAAAATCTTGACGTTAAAATTAAAGTATATATTTATAATTATACGTTCAAATTTAAACTCGAAATAAGTACAAATTAACGTCATTTATAGACTAAACAATAATGATATAAATTCATTTGACCCTATCTTGCGACATCCCATACTTGTAAATATTATTTCTTATATGTAGCATGTTTTGAATTTGAGCATTAGGCAAAAATTAACTTTTGTATATAATATCCATTATTAATTTTCTTACATGTATTATTTGTGATAGTGAATTAAAATATAATCCAAATAAACTAATGCCAGCTAAAAGTTCGGTTTATAGTCATAATTTTATCACTACTATTGTAAGTTGTGAAATAAAACTAATTTATAATACTTGTATTTTTACTTTCATATAGCCCTCAAATAAAAAAGATAGAATAGCTAAACAATAACTACGTGGACGAGTTTTTTATATGATAAGCATAGTTTTTGGGATACCGTACCCAAAGGGTAAAAACGGAACCCGGTGTTATATTGGTTCTACCACGGAAGCTGCCAGGTGGTAGAACCAATGTAGTTCGACCAGAGAAGTACCGCCGCCACACCTATTTCTAGCAGTTCTTGCGTTTCGGTGGAACGGTGTGGTTGCCGGCTCACTTTTATATGAGGCGACCATCTCAGTCCTCGGGTCGGGTCACATCTGTGGTCGACTTCATATGGAACCCCTCTTCTATATGGGATTGCTTACAAATGTCCATGGGCGGCAGTAACCACTTACCTTCAGGTGGGCTGCCAGCTCGTTTTGCTACTTCATATTAATAAAAAAAATCTCCGCTGTCCGTCCGTCTGTCACCAAGCTGTATGAACAGTGATAGCTAAGAGTTGAATTTTTACAGATAATGTATTTCTGTTCCTGCTATAGCAGCACACACTAAAAAAAATATAAAATAAATATTTGGGCGGGGCTCTCAAACAACAAATGTGATTTTTATGCCGTTTTGTATAGATATTGGTACTGAACCCTCTAACGCGAGTCCGATTCGCACTTGGCCGATTTCATACTTTTTAACGGTATGCACGATGCACCTGTATTATAAAAAAAAAGTTTTTGTATTTATCATACAACTATAAGAAGCGGCAAGACTTATTTTTGTCGTAGTGGTGTAGTGTGGTCATAGGAAAGGAACTAAACCGTTTAACTCAAAATAGCTATATACATGACTTTTTTTATAATATTGAAATAGCAAACGAGCATGCAACCACCAGATGGTAAGTGATTCCTGCTGGACTGCATGGGCGGCCGGAGCCATCTGTAATCAACCTCTACCTTAAAGATCAGCCTTACAAGCGGTGGGCCGCATATACGTTGCTACTCCTAAAACTAAGTCGGAACACCTCAGATAAGTATATCTCCTTACCACACCCTTTAGGCCAAAACACAGCGGCGCTTAACGCCGCTGGTATTAAGCAGAAATAGGTGGGCTTCCGAAGTCGAACCACAAAGGATTCGTCCAAACCTTCCGTCTGTCATGTCTAGTAAAGATATGTCATACAAATGGTAATAACGTAATGTTGAATATGCGCTTGAACGTATTTGTAAAACTAAATAGAGGGCTTTAAATACGAACCTCGACATTCTGAATGAGAGGTTGACATTAATACAAAAAGAGCATAATTTTATCTTCCATTGATATAAAAATACCGACGAATTGAGAACCTCCTCCTTTTTGGAGTCGGTTAAAAATAGACCTTTACTTGTTGACGTGTTGTATCAGACAGAAATGGGTACAGGGACAGTACTATGCCGTATGCACTATGCACTATTATTTTTTTGCGTAGGTAGGTGTACATATAATTTGTCGCTATTAAATTATGAAGTTTCCAATTACAACATGAATGAATGAACTTTATTGTGCGATGGTGCAGTCAGTTTTGGGTTATTGTATATCTGTATGGGGAGGCGCGGCAAAAACATTTTTTTTACAATTAGAGCGTGCTCAACGTGGGCTGATTAAAACAATGTACTTAAAAAAGGGTATACCCCACAGAATTACTTTATTCAATGTCTAAGCTATTATCTGTTAGGAAACTATACATACAACATTTAATCCTAAGAAAACATAAAACTCTATCATATGACCCTAATATAATACAAAAGAGAAGAAAAGATGTTGT